>PJEM01000395.1:494069-527366 GCA_004023845.1 Helogale parvula
GGGGTCTCACTCTGCTCCTGCCAGCTTACACTTCGTCTCTCTGTCTCGAAAAAAATAAATAAATATTAAAAAAATTTGATGCTCTCAAGGAACTGACAGACTCAAAGGCATTTTAATTTTGCCTTAATTCTTAGAAGGTAGAAAAATAACTATTTCTTTGCATCAATGTCTCCACATTAAAAAAAAAAGGTAAATTCTAACCTATTTGAATGGTTTAAGCCAGATCTAGAAAATAACCATTCAAATTCTATCATAGATCCAGTTAATATATTCCTATGAATTGCGGCAATCATTTGAAAAATATCTCTGGTTGAATTCAACCATTTAAGAGTCTCCAAATACTAAGTTCCCTGAGGATCCTACTGAAATGATAGAAAACCCTTATAAGCAACAAACAGCAATACTGTCATTGGAAATCAAGAAAAGGTTAGCTAGCACAACAAAAGGTTAAGGAATTCTTAGAGAATAGAAATCAATTGATAAAGCTGAAGAATAAGAAGAGAAAACCGTAGTGCTTGGTACTAGATGTAAGCATAGATCTTCTGTAGAAACTCCAAGGTCAGAGTCAACATGTAAAAGTGAGAGTGGGCCAGGGAGCAATCATTAAAGAACTGCCTCTTTCTTTCTTGTGTAAATAATTAGGCTGGCAGCAATGACTTTTACCCTTAGGCTCAAGCCAGGGAACTGCTCTAAGAAAGAGTTTGCAAGTGGCTTCAGGGGTAAGTTCATTGAGTTCTGAGAGAGAAGCACAGTGAAATTTGAAGTAAACATAGATTTGAACAGTGGATGTAGCAAAAAGACATCCCTCCCTAAAAACAAAACAAAACAAAACAAAGCAAACCCTAAACCCCCTATATACTTTACTGAAGTTGTAGAATATTGCCGGAAGGCAGGAGTGGGGGTGGGGGCTGGAGAAGTTTCTATTTATATACCCTAATGGCAAAACTATCACTTGGCCCTGCCCAATAACTTAAAACTATCAGTTAGTTAGTTTCTGCTATTCAAGGAATAGCAGTTAGTGTCTGCTATTCAAGGAATGTGGCCTATTGTTTGGGGGAGGGGGTTCTCTCTCTATATTTTTCTTTCTTTATCACTTTCTCTCTGTCTCATCATCTATACACAGAGGACAGCCAACAATAGGCCACCTACATTAATTACCTACTACAGACTTCCTTCAAAATAGGAACTGACTCCATGTCTAGTAGGTACATTAAACAAGGAGAATTCATGGAGTATAATCATAAATGCAAATTTATTTTCATCTTCCACTGTTTTTTTTTTTTTTTTTTTTTTATCAGCCTGGTCAAGCAGGAGAGACTTCCCTTACTTTCTGAAGAAAATGCATGACTTTTCATGCTTCATGTTGGTTGGTGTCAATAGCAAACCAAGTTTGGGTTCATGGGCTTAATTAAAGTCTCTGGTTTGCTACAGTAACTGACACTTCAGTATTCATTCAAACCTAAGACTTTTCCCAGATCCCTCAGCTTCTGTGGATGGGCTGCCTGGTTTTTGGGAAGAGGTTATTCTGATTCTTTTTTTTCTTTCTGTCTCATTTCTTTCCCTACTGATAAGCTTTTCTTTCTGACCCTAAAGCTTTGAGAGGGAAAAAAATAAAGGGAAAATATTACTTATTTCATAAGTTTTTGTGAGAAACTAAATAATATACCATCCTTAATAGCATCTAAGATGCTAATGATTGTAAAACCATATTTATATGATGTACCACTAGGAAAGAGAAAACAAATGTTGCCCTTAAAATGCACAATACTACTTTAAATCACTTTTCTGTTTATTTTGTAATTTTTGAAATAACTTTTACATTTATTTATATCCAGTGTTTTGACCCTTCTAATATATAAATAACAAAGCTAGAAGAGAGATAAATTTATTAATGTAGTTCTAAATTGTTTTCGCATTCCGTCTAACGTGTTGGAATCACTTTCTAACTGTCATTAACATCTGTGTGTTTCTACATGCTTTCCTTTTTTATGCCATGAACATCATTAGTGATAGCGCATTTCTTAAAAGAATGTTCCATTACTGTTTATGGAATTTTCTTCCAAGTGGCTGACTCTCTTCTTACAAGTTTTGATGAAGGTGTCATTTAAATTTTATCAGAAGGTTAAGAAAAGTGTTTTAGACAAACAGGCAATCAGGATATGATCAATATCACTCATCATCAGGGAGATACAAATTGAAACCATGATGAGTGCCCCTCACCTCTGTCAAAATGGCTAAAAATAACACAAGTAACAACAGGTGTTGGTGAGGATGTGAAGGGAGAACCCTGTCCCACTGTTGGTGGGAATACCAGCTGGTGTAACCACTCTGGAGAACAGAACCTTACAATCCAACAATTGCACTATTAGGTATTCACCCAAAGGACACAAAAATACAGATTCAAAGGGTTTCATACATCCAGATGTTTATAGTAGCATTATCAACAATAGCCAAACTACAGAGAGAGCCAAAATGTCCATTGGCTGATGAGTGATGAAGATGTAGATATATACAAAATGGAATATTACACAGCCTTCAAAACAAATGAAATACTGTCATTTGCAATGATGTGGATAGAGGTAGAGTGCATTATGCTAAGCGAAATAAGACAGAGAAAGACAAGTACCATACGATTTCACTCATATGTGGAATTTAAGAAACAAAACAGATGAACACATGGGAAAAGGGAAAAGAGGAAGGAGACAAACAAACTACAAGAGACTCCTAATGATAGAAAATAAGCTGAGGGTTGATGAATAGAAATGGGTGGGACATGGGCTAACTGGGTGATGGGTATTAAAAAACAGACTGAGGACCCTGGGTGCCTCAGTCGATTAAACATCTGACTCTTGATTTCAGCTCAGTTCATGATCTCACAGTTGGTGGGTTCGAGCCCCTTATAGGCCTCTGTGCTGATAGCATGGAGCATGCTTGGGATTTTCTCTCTCTCTCTCTCTCCCTCTCTCTCTACCCCTCCCCTGTCTATGCTCTCTCTCTCTCTCTTTCTCAAAATAAATAAACTTAAGGAAAAAAAAAAAGAAGTGAGGAGGAGGAATTGAGCTATTTAAAAAGAGGAGAACTTGTTGTAATAAACACTGGGTGTTGTATGTAAGTGATAAATCACTGAATTCTACTCCTGAAATGAATATTGAACTGTATATTATCTAATTAAAATTAAAATAAATAAAAAATAAATAAATGGAAACATTATATAAATTTAAAAAGTAGAATTATACTTGTAGACATACCTCTGTGATTCATCTTTCATCAACACCTTGGTAAAGATAACACTGCCTTGTTTCATTCTGATCCTAGTTACATAGAGACTGTCTCCCGTAGTTCATTCTTAACTTAGTGTTTCATGTTTTCCTCCACATTCATGGCTTCATGCATGCTACTCTTTCTGTGTGAAACATGTAATCTTTGCTTAGGCTCTGTACACTCATCTACTCTCTCATCACTGAATGATTTCACCACCTCCTCTAGAAGGTTCTCTTCTCTTTGCTTCTGAGCTTTTTATTTTTATTATTATTTTTTTCAGTAACCTCCATACTCAGCTTGAAGCGCAAGGCATGGCTTGAACTCACAGCCCTGAGATTAAGACCAGAGCCAAGTTCAAGTGATGGATGCTTAACCAACTGAGCCACGCAGGTGTCCCCTCTGAACTTTGCTTTATACTAGCCTTTAACACACTGTATTAATCACACACAGAGAAATTATAATATTAATAATACCTATTAAAAGTTGAAGTTGGTTAAAGAAGATTTTGTGTTTTCAGGTAGTTCTGCTACCACCTCTTAATAGACGGCGCGTGCAAATTATTACTCATTTTTCTAATTCCGGTACCGACCACACAACCTGGCAGATAGTAGGCGTGTAATACATATTTACTGAAGAAATTTCAATGGATATAATCTTGTTAAGAATAGAGAAACATTTATAACTCATATTTATCAACAAATGGAAAAGTAAACAGAGATGCCTTCTCTGTTATTTATTTAATCAGGCCTATCTTAAAAATTATGACCTGCAATTATGTATATGCATATTATGTGCAGTTTCTTTTTTTCTGCAGTTTTCCTGAGAGCAACTTATGATTCTTAACATCATTCCTGTAAAACAAAGCCTATTAAGTTTACTTACATGAACTGAATTTCCCAAATAGAATGCAGAATTAAAGTCCATGTATTTAATGTATAGAATATCATATTTGGTGAGTAAAAGCTAATTTTAGGTTTGTTTTTACTTTTTTTTATTGAGAATCAGGTTTATCTTTTAAGTGTTTATATATTTTTTGAGAGGGGGGTGGGAAGAGGCAGAGAGAAAGAGAGACACAGAATCCGAAGCAGGCTCCAGGCTCTGAGCTGTCAGCATAGAACCCGACGTGGGGCTCAAACTCACGAACCGTGATATCATGACCTGAGCTGAAGTTGGATGCCTAACTGACCAAGCCACCCAGGCACCCTGCGAATCCGGTTTCTTAAGGAATTATCTGAAGAAACATTCTGAGAGTTTGAAGACCTCTGAGAACTGTTTCAGTCATAGAAATCTTAAGTGGGCAAGTTCCATCTTTACACTAAATTCGCAAACTTAAATGTGTTACTTTTTCTGATCGGGCAAGATCTCTCTTGTGCCAATATTACAAGTTTTCTTCCACTGGTCTCAACCCTTTGAACTGGTTTTCTAGAATGTTCTTCCCTCACCTCTTCAGTTGGATACCCTATGTGTCATTTGGATCCTTGTTAAATGTCACTTTAGCCAGGAAGCCTTCCTCACCTGCCGAGAATATAGGCTCCCTATCATTTCTTCCATGGCCTTATATTTACTTTCATTTTCTCTTTTTTAAGCCTTCTCCCATGATTGTATAAAACTGACATTCACTCATTCATTCACTGACTCACTAACTTATCAATCCAATTATATATTTGTTATCTTTCTCCTTCTCTTCCAAAATCACAAATTCTATTAGGACAGAAAAACATGTAGGTCTTATTCTTCACTGTATCCACTGCTTAGATGAACACCTCCTATACTTCAGGATCTCAATAATACCTAGTAAATGAATGAATTTAAAAAGTCAAGAATATTAAGAAGGGAGTTTGCAGGTAATTGAGCAAAGTTAGAGGGACCCACTTGATTTGTCTGTATGGGCAAATGTGAATTCTTTCAGCTGTCAAAGACTACTTCCATTTTTTTAAGTGTGTTTTATAAACTTTTCATTTTTACTTTAAAAAGATATGCAGAAACTTCTTTGCCACATCAGGATGTCTCAAATAAGTGAGCAAATAAAAGTACAGTGTGTTGCATAAGATTATCCATAGTACTTATCTACTTACTTAGGACCTTTCCACCATTAAAACACATCCTGGCCCTGCCAGGTTAGTCATGCTCCAAATTTAGAAGAAAGAATTCCTACTTCTAGAGGAATGGTAGTTGTTTGTTTTGTTCCACTGTACAGCCAAACTTTTTTTTTTCTGTTGATACTTAAAAAAATTTTTTTAACAGATATGAATGATTAGTTAAGGGGAGAAATTTTCCGAAATGAGAACAACGTAAATAATGTATAACTTTGATTTTTTTTCTCTCTTCCTACTTTTACATTAGTATAGAGAACCCTCCTACCCTAAACTTGCAGCTTCTTCAGGTCAACTAGAGAGCTACATGCAGAAACAAACCAAACTCCCGACAGTGTGATATTCGTAGGTTCACTCTGAAAATGACTGATAAATCTCTCAGCTTCCCAGTTCCAAGCAGACTTTTTATAAGGCATTGTTAATCTAGACAGGGGATAGAGCTTCGAACAAAATAGAGGTAGACTTTATATTCTTAACGGATTTTAGCTTAAGTGGTTTTGTTATATGCCTTCCTGTGTGACTTGGAAAAGTGACTTTTCCTTGTAGTTGGCTCAGGGTGATAGACTCCTTCTCTTCAAGCAACAGATACTTTGCAAACAAGTTGGTTTTCAAGCTGGGGTCACCTCAGGTCATTCTTAGAAGCAAGAGTGGTGAGTGAGCTCGGCACCTGCTAACCACCACTAATACGCATGTGGGAGATTTTGCTGTGGCAGCTGAGTCAACAGCTGGGATTCTAAAATCCTTAACTTGCACATAGGATTTAGCTTTCTCACCCACAAAATTAGGGTCCTATATTTACCATCTGTGTGTCACTTTATATTTATGAAATTATATAAAAAAGAATTTATTGGGGAAGTAAAGAAATAGTTTTGAAAATAATTTAAGACCTTGAATCTGCGCCTTAGAAATTCAGTTTTGATGAGACATAGTCCATTAGACATAACAATAGCTCATTAACAAAACTTTGGAAAGGAATCATTATTAATTAAACAAAGAAAACAAAAACCATGAGCTATTGAAAAGGCTATCTATCCCCTTTACCAATAATGGCAGAAAGCTTTCTAGACTGCTACAGAGTTCATCCAATACTTTATTCTCTTTAACCCTATCACTTTTAATATACAATGGAAAGAAAAATGAAAATTCACCTTATGCCACCTTAGGATGTCTTCCCCCCCCCCCCCTTTATGTGCAAGGGCATTTGCTTTTTGCTAGAGTCTTCAAATTAAAGGAATGGCTGCCAAAATGCAGGTCACTTTGTCAGGTGTGGGACCTTTTAAGAAACAGAGAAACCGGATTTTACCAGGGTAATATGCACGGTGAGATGCAAATCTACCACCGACAGTTCCCATTGGTATCATTAGCCCTCCTGTCCGATAAATAAACAGCCTCTCTTAGAAAGTGCTTCTACATTGTGCTGCAACTTCTGAGCGGTAGCCTGCAAAGAAAGAAAGAGTGATCAAAGGGTCAGTGTCCCCAAACAGGCTTTCACTTGGACCAGGCATTGTGCTGGTCTGGGGAATAAAGGCCATAACTTCTCTGTGCTTCTGCAGAGTAGTGTGTCAGTTTTCATACCTCCTCTTCTCTTGATAAGTAACAGTGAGTGTTTTTCATGTCTCCTCAGTATGGTGGTCTTCAATTCAGTGCTGACAGTCTTGCCCAGGTAGAAGGGACCGAGAGATGAGCCGCTTACGGAGGAAACATGTTCACCTTGGCCTTCCTTTACGGCTGTATGGTCACATACTTATTTGTCTTACTGCAAATGACTGAGTTCAAGTGAGAGTGGAGGATTTTTTTCTTTTTTAATTTGAGTTTGGCAAAATATCAGTTCAAATATGCTGCTTAGTTTGGAGAATTAAAAAAAAATCAAGTAGGATTCTGTTTTAAATGTTTACTCTTTCTCCAGATTTTGGATATGACTGAACATTAACTTTTGCAGAGATACATTTTCCTTTTTTCAAAATAGCTTTAGGTTATTAATCTGATGTTAAAGTTTATAATCTGAGATGATTTGTTTTTTTCTTATAAGAAATTTCCAGTGTCAGTAACTCCATAACTGTATGGTCCTAATTTAAAATAATTGTTCTGAAGTAAAAATAAGCAACTCTGTCAGTGTGAGGCTTTAGAGGAAAGGGCAGTCTTCCAAGCAAATTGTAAACAAATTGACCCTCTTAAGATTTTTATTCTTATCTAAAAACCCGTTCTTTGCCAGTAAGCCTCTTGATTTTGTGTGTGTGTGTGTGTGTGTGTGTGTGTGGCTAGGAAAGCACAGTTCTTAATGGTCCATTATCCTCAGCCTTTCTGATCCAGACAAGTAAAAGCAAGCCCATGCCTCAGGAAGAATGATTGATTTAGTTATATGGGCATAATTGTTCTATTAGGAAGATTCAGTTCGTTAAAGCTCAGGGGAATAAGAAAGTTAGAGGTGAGGCTGGCTAGACTTAGCTTGACAGGGAGACAATCAAGTGAGGAGAAATCAATTGGCATCCACTTAATCGTCTATGATGTGTAAAAACTATTCCAAGAAATTAAGTTGCTATTTCTCTCAAAAATGAGAAATCAGTACTTTTAGTTCAATTAAAATGTACATTTCACTTATAAATAAAGATAGAATAATTTCAAAGTATATGAAGTTCCTTTAGAAGTAGAATTTCATGCTAATATATATATTATAAATATTGCTAATACAGACTTTGCACCTAAGGCTCAGGTTTACCAAAGGACAGAGGAGCATGTTATAGAAACAAGTTGATATTGTAAGAGTAAGGAAAATTATATATATATACATATATATATGTGTATGTGTATATATAATTATATATAATTGTGTATGTTATACAGTATATATAGTATATATTATATCATAGTACATATAATTATATTATTTTTGGACAACAGGATATATTGCTGGTAGATCTATGGTGTTACAGGACTATAAGAATAATAATACATTACATTTTTTGACTTTTTGGAGTTTTTCAGGAATTTGATTTTTCGCAGAGACTTGTAAGTTGGCTACTTCCTTTTAACCCTATTTTTCATGTGGAAACAGAATCTGAGTCATTTTATTGTGAGTACCAGAACTGGGCTTAATTCTAGGCCTTTTGGATCTTGAAAATATCTAGATAATCCCAACTTATTTTACAGGTTAATAAAATTAAAAATTTGAAATTTCAGATGTGTTCAAGATCATGGCTTTAATTGACTTATATTTAAAAGAAACCGTATTTAATTTTTAAATAATTCATTAGTACATTTCAATTTAAAGGATTTAAACTGCAGGGGTGCCTGGGTGGCTCAGTCAGTTAAGTTTTCGACTTTGGCCCAGGTCATGACGTCACGGTTCGTGGGTTCGAGCCCCGCGTCGGGTTCTGTGCTGACGGCTCAGAGCCTGGAGTCTGCTTCACATTCTGTGTCTCCCTCTCTCTCTGCCCCTCCACCATTCATGCTCTATCTCTCTCTGTCTAAAAAATAAATAAACTATAAAACAAATTTAAAAAAAACTTTAAACTGCAAAGATGCAAAAATTAAAATGGGAAATCACCTTTCCTATTCTGTCTACAACTGTTGTCAGTTTGCTGTGAATCATTTCAGTTATACCTCTATAGATGTATCTACAAAAGAACATGTATACACAAATACACATATCCTCTCTCTCTCACAGTGTATGATTTTTAAAATTCTTTTTTTAATGTTTATTTATTTTTGAGAGAGAGAGAGAGACAGAGGGTGAGCAGAGGAGGGGTAGAGAGAGAGAGACAGACACACAATCCAAAGCAGGCTCCAGGCTTTGAGCTGTCTGCACAGAGGCTGATGCGGGGCTCAAACTCATAAACCGTGAGTTCATGGGTTGAAGATGCTTAACTAACTAAGCCACCCAGGCACCTCCAGTGTATGATTTATCTATTTATAAATGAATGATAAAGTTAATAATTGTCAATGCTCTTTCTGCATTCTGAGTTTTAAAATTTTCTTAATGTTTATTTGTTTTGGGGAGAGAGCACACATGTATGAGAGCAGGGAAGGGGTGGAGAGAGAGGAGACACAGAATCCAAAGTAGGCTCAGGCTCCGAGCTGTCAGTACAGAGCCCAACGTGGGGCTTGAACTCACAGGACAGTAGAACATCACCTGAGCTGAAGTCAAACACTTAACAGAGTCACTCAGGTGCACCTCTGTATCCTGATTTTAAATTTCAATACAGTTAGAGAAACTGTTGCATGCAGAATAGCTCTCCTATTCTTTTAAATTGCTACATAGTATTCTTAATATAGAAAACCATAATTTATATAACCATTTACGTGTTTTGGTGGGCACTTCTATAGTGTTTAATTTATTGCTTTAAATAAGTGGGTAGCTTGTAAAAATACTGGAATATTTTAAAGAATAAATTTCTGGAGGTGATAGACCCTGGAAATTTGCCTTTCATCAAGGTTCTATACATTTTTACTCAATAAATTGTTGGAGGAAGTCATCAAGAGGACGTGACCACTAGTTGACCCCTGAGCTAGAACTGGGGAACCCCTGGCTCCTCACCGCCCCTCCCCTGTCCTTGGAATATGCATTCCCTCCATAGTTCCTCCCCCCCCCGCCAGAGCTATTTTCAAAGACTTGGCTCTGTGAGAGTGAGGTGCTGCTGGGAACTTCTGGACTGCATTCCTGAACCCAGTAGAGGCCTCTATGTAACCTTTTAAGATTCTGGTGGAGATCTACTCATCTTGCGGCTACTCAAGAGAGGGCTGGTAAGGAAGTTCTCTTGTGTATTAAACTATCAGCTCCCAACCTGGGGTGGCCTGCCTCTCTCCCTGGTCTCTCTTTGCCCTCCTCGTCTGGGAATGAGTTTCGGATTTCACACAGGAAGCTCTCAAGTTTGAGGACCAACATACATCCACTGACTTACACTGAAAAAAATATTAATTTTTATTTGTGCAATAGAAAAATGGATATCTATTTTAAAAACATTCAGTGTGGGGGTGTCTGGGTGGCTCAGTCAGTTAAGTGTCAGACTCTTCATCTCAGCTCAGGTCTTGATCTAAGGGTCGTGAGTTCAAGCCCTGCTTGTGCTCTGGTCTGAGCCTACTTAAAAAAAAAAGTTAAGTGTATCTGAGCAAATTTTCATTTGTTTAGTGACCGCTTATATTATTTTTTCTGAAATATCTTAAATAAACTTAATCCATTTTTTTCTAGTGAGTAATTCATATTTTTCTTTTATTTTACAAATAATTTACATATTTAAGGATATTAATCTATTGCCTGTTATCTAAGTTAAAAATATTTTCTTTTGACATTGGCCTTTTAACTTTTCAATAATTTCTTTTATATTTTAGAAGTTTTACATTTTTATGTAACTCAACAGGTCAATCTTTTTTTTATGGCCTCTGAATTTTGTTATAATTTGTTACCTCCAAATAATTAAAAATAAGCCCTCCATATCTTTCATAAATTCATTCTTAAGATACTAAAATTTTTGTTATAATGTAATGTGAAGTAAGTATTTCACTTTTTTTCAAAAAATCTAAATAACAATAACCTATTTGGATTTTTTAAAATCACTGTATTTCCTTAATTTTATTTTTTCATTTGCTTTCAGTTTTTATTTTATTATTTTTTAATGCTTAAAGTTCTTATTTAAATTCTAGTTAACATACAGTGTAATATTAGTTTCAGGTGCGCATTATGGTAATTTAACACTTTCATATACCACCTGGTGCTCCTCATGAGGGTCCTTCCTAATTCCCATCACCTGTTTAACCCATCCCCCAACCTTCCTCCCCTCTGGTAACCATCAGGTTATTCTTTATAGTTAAGGGTTGGGGTGCCAGAGTGGCTCAGTCGGTTGAGCGTCCAGCTTCGGCTTAGGTCATGATCTCAGGGTTTGTGGGTACGAACCGTACATTGGGCTCTGTGCTGACAGCTCAGAGCCTGGAGCCTGCTTCGAATTCTGTGTCTCCCTCTCTCTCTGACCCTCCCCTGCTCGCACTGTCTCCCTCTCTATCTCTCAAAAATAAATAAAAAAATAGAAGAGTCTGTCTTGTTTTGCCTCTTTTTTTCCCTTTGCTCATTTGTTTTGTTTCTTAAATTTCACAAAGGAGTGAAATCAAATTGTATTTGTCTTTCACTGACTGTCTTGGTTTGCTTATCATAATACTCTCTAGCTCCATCCATGTCCTTGCAAATGGTAAAATGTCATTCATTTTTTATGGCTGAATATTATTCTAACCTATTTGTTAAATAAACTCTCTATTTCCTACAGATTTTAAAAGTCAAAAAGTAAATGTACTGACTTCTTATTTATATATAACATGAATCTGTTTCTGGAATGTCTCTTCTGTTCTATTGCTCCACTTACCTATATCTATAGGTATTATCTATATTACCACTTATCTATATCTATATCAACACCCCATGTTACTCTGTATTTCTAGAAGCTTTTACTAGAGCATGTAATCATACATTATTTCTTTTTTTTTTTTTTTTCAAAAAAGGGAGGCTTTTTTTTTCTATAAATATCTTCCATTCATTAGAACCAGTTTTTCAAATCCCATTAAAAATTAGAATTTTGGGGGTGCCTGGGTGACTCAGTCAATTAAGCATCTGACTTTGGTTCAGGTAATAATCTCATGGTTCATGAGTTCAAGCCCCACATCAGGCTCCTACTGACAGTATGGTGCTGGCTTGGGATTCTCTCTCTGCCTGTCTCTCTCTCTCGGAATACATAAACTTAAAATTTTTTAAAGAGATGGAATTTTGGTCGAGATTTTCTGTCACATTACATGAATTTGGAAAGAATCACTATGTTCAGGCTGTTGACTCTTTTCACCATTTAAGAGAGTGAGAGTGTATGTGTATCCTTCAGCATGTCTCATAGTTTTTAAAAAATTCTTGTTTAAGTTTTGTAAATTTCTTATTAGTTTTAGTCTTAGAATTTTACATTTAAAAATTTTTGCCTCTTGGGGCACCTGGTGGCTCAGGTGGTTAAGCATCTGACTTTGGCTCAGGGCATGATCTAGCAGTTTGTGAGTCTGAGCCCGGCTTCAGGCTCTGTGCTGGAGCCTGCTTCAGATTCTGTGTCTCCCTCTCTCTCTGTCCCTCCCCTGCTCATGCTTTGTCTCTCTCTCAAAAATAAACATTCAAAAAGTAAAAATTTTTAAATTTTACCTCTTTTATTTAGATATAATTTACATAAAACATAGCAAATTCAATGTATACAACATTAATTTGATACATTTATATATTGGAATTTTTTTGATTTTTTTTGACTACTTGTTTTCTTTGCTTTTCAGTTTTTAAAGTTTCTATTGATTTATCTTCAAGCTCAGAGATTCATTCCTCAACTGTGTCCAGTCTAGTCGTATCCCCATCAACGGTATCCTTCATTTCTGTTCTAGTGTTTTCCATCCCTAGCATTTCTTTTGGTTCTTTCAAATTAGGATTTGCATCTCTCTGCTTGAATTGCCCATCTGTTTTTGAATGCCATCTACTATATCCATTAGAGTCCGTACACAGTAGTTGTTTTAAATTCCTGGCTTGATAATTCCACCATCCCTGCCACGTCTGGTGCTGATGTTTGTTCAGGTTCTTCATACTGATTTTTACCTTTCAGGATGCTTTGTAGATTTTTCTTGATACCTGGACTGGATACTGGCTAAAAGGAACTGTTATAAATAGACCTTTATCAATGCGGCAGTGAGGGATGTGGGGGAGGGGAAGTGTTCTATCTTGTGCCTTTGGACTGTGTGCTTCACGAGAGTTTCTCAGTCCCTGCCCCAAACCCTCTTAAGTGGGACAGATGGCTAGAATGGGCTAGAGTTGGGTATTTCCCTTCTCACACGGAAGGCTAGAACTCGAGTTAGGAATTCTTTCCCCAGATCAGTTAGGCTCTCATAATACCCGAGCAGGTTAGGCTCTGGTTCACTTGTTATGCCCGAGGACAGGCCTGGTTAAGAGGAACTCAATGTTGTTGTATAATTCAAAATGGCGGTTTCTCCCCGCTTTCCCTTGCGGAATATTTTTCTCTGTTATGCACTATGGAAACCCAATCACGCTCCTGGTGGTATATCTCACATTATTGTGGGGTCACCTATGATTAAGTCCCATTGGAGTTTTTAATGGTCAGAAACGCACTGCAATCTGGCAGTTGGTCAATTACAGGTCAAGTTTCCTACCCCAGTGCTGCTTCTTGCAGGTTGAGTCTCTGCTCCAAGAAGCTGCCATTTCCTGTATTTGCCTGTCTCTCCAGTCTTGAGGGCTGCAGAGTGCCCTGTGTACCCACCTCTCTAGGATCCTAGAAGAGATGCTGACTTTTTAGGCTTCTCAACTTTTTAGTTGCTGTTATAATAGAGTGACAACTTCATTTATTTTCTTTATATCTGATTGTAATTGTTTATAGAAAGACTATTGGTTTTCACTGCTGAGTAGTTTATGACAATCTTGATAATTAGTAAATCTATTAGTGCTTGTGTTAATATTTTTATTGTCTAGGTATAAAATTACATAACAAATGAAAACTTTCATTTTCTTTTAAATATTCACACTCATTATTTTTATTGGTTATTATATTGACTAGAACTTCATTATTTTGTTTCTGAATTTACTAAAAAGTCTTCAGGTAATATTTTCCCTCCTCATATTTTAATGAAAAATAATCATTTGACTTTATGAATATTGAATTTGATAGTTTCATTTTTATCTTAAAATGCCCTGATGGTAAAATTATATAAGTAGTTATTTATACATTTTAGATTTCTATCATAGTTATAGTGTCTGCATAGATGCCTAATAACACTTTTTATCTTCTTTTTTTCTCATGATAAAAATTTAAAATGCTTATCATTTTATAGCAATTTTGATGAGAGCCAGTTTGGCTTTAGTAATGTATTTTGTTTTTCATTTAGTTTTCTTGTTCTTCTGCTTTCTAGTTTAAGAATTTGTGCTTTAAGATTTATTAGTTTTTCACCATAATAAGTTCATTTTGTTGCATAGCTGAAAGTCTCAATTTTGGGGGTTGTTTTGATTGAATTCAAAGATCAAAATAATATTCCTTTTGTGGTATTATGTTCCAAGATTTAATATTATTGATAAAAAGATATTAGTATAATTTCATTCTTTGTGAGAATCCTCAGTTACAAAAAAAAAAAAAAGATAGCAAAGCTCTAGTAAAGCCCGTTATAAAATGCAAATGAGGAAAAACTAGATGACTAATAGTTATATGAAGAGATGTTCAAACTTCTGTGTAATCACAGAAATTAAACTTAAAAAGTAGTATTACTTTTTACTCATCAGATTGAGAAACAATGATACATAGTTTTATAATTCAAGTGCTAGAAGATATTTAGATAGAAAGGAAACTTGTATGCTGATGTTGAAAGTGTAGATGGGCTCAACCACATTGTCAAGACATTTTACATCACTTGGTGAAGTTAAGTGTGCCTACCCAACATCCCATAAACTGAACTCCTAGAGTTATGTCCCAGAGAAATTCTATGTGGGGTGTAAGGAGACATTGATGATGATTTGTAGTAGCAAAGTGTTAGAGGCAATCTAACTATCACTGGGAAAATGGACACATGTAATGTGGTTGTGTTCTACAACATATCCTGGGGCAGCTGGAAATTATGACTAAATATACACAAAGAACTTGATAACTCTTAGAAACATAGTTATTTGTGGAAAAAAAAAGCCAACAAAGCAAAAGTAACATACTAAGGTTCTCAGCACAATATCACTTATATATTCTAAATACAACGATGCCCAAAATAAAATTGTGTATGTCCCTATTAAAATGGAAGTGTAAAGGACCAAGAATAACAAAGATGTTTTTGAAGAATGGAATTAAGAGTAGAAGACTAGCCCTTTTAGGGACTTATTATAAAGCTATAGTCACTAAAACAGCTATCCCCATAAGGAATAGAATAGGGGTGCCTGGGTGGCTTAGTTGGTTAAGCATCCAACTGTCTGATCTCACAGTGTGTGGGTTCGAGCCCACATTGGGTTCTGTGCTGACAGCTTAGAGACTAGAGCCTGCTTCAGATTCTGTGCCTCCTTCTCTTTTTCTCTTTCTCTTTCTCTCTCTCAAAAATAAATAAGCATTAAAAAAAAGAGATAGAATAGAACACAGGGCTTGGAATTTTATTTATGATAGCAGTAACGTGATGTGTTAGTGAAGAATGGAAGGACCTTTAATTAGTGAAATTGTACAAATGCTTATCGATGTGGAAATTTCAAAGTGTGCAATGGGAAGTATGTATAGAGTGTGCCCACCAAAAAAGGAGAAATAGAATATTCATAAAGAATTTTAATTGCTTCTACAGTTATTGCCCAAATAATCAGACATTTAGGTTCTTAAGTATTTTCTAACCTAAGAGTGGTTTAAGATAAAGTTTTAAAATTTCCAAGTGGTATTTTTTTCTTTCTACGTTTGAAAACTTTTCAGAATAATTACATATCTAGCTAATAGAATCTGTAGTATAAAAAATATTTTGCAAATTATGGAGGATTTCACATGATCATTTTTTTTTTTAATTTTAGAGAGAGTGAGTGAGAGCATAGGCAGGGGAGAGAGGCAGAGGGAGAGAGAGAGAGAATCTTAAGGTTTCTCCATGCTCAGCATGGGGAGTGGCACAGGGTTTGCTCCCAAAGGCAGAATTTTCAGTGGTAGTATAACTTGTTAGTAAGTGATATATAATATGCGTAAACATCTTTCTGTTTAATCATAGACTTCAGAGGTTGTCTTTACTGACCACATTCTAAAATAAATTTTAAAAATTGGTACATTTGTCAACATTCCTTCTACCTCTCTTTATGGCCACTCCAGTTTTGTGGTAGTTTAGTTTGTTCTCATGGATATTTAACACTTCTGAATGAATAAATACAAACCACAACAACTGTGGATCTGTTTTTCTTTTGTCATGTGGGGTTCCCTCCTCAGTTTTTCTTTTCATAGAGTTGTGGGAAAATAATGACTACAGATTTGATCTCTGCTCTTATTCCTTTGTAATTTTGTTAGAAGTTCTCTTTCAAGGTTCAGTTCCTCTGGGCAGAGGTATAGGCCATGATCTTAAAATACCTTTACATTTCTTTTCTGTTTTTCCACTCAATTCATTAGCTTCATTAGGTGTATCACTTGTTCCAGACAGAATACGCAAAAGATAGCAAAACTTGACTTTGGTCAAGAAGCTTGGAGGGGAGGACACAGGAAATGGAGGGTTCCTTGACGTTTTTCCCTTGACCATTAAATTACTTAGAGTTTCTACCTGATTTTCTCTTTTGATTTTTGTTCTGGTTAGACCCAGACAAATGTTTATTTATTTAATTTTTAGCATTTCACATTTTATTCTGAAAATATTAAACATATTCAAAAGAGAAAATTATATAATATAATGTCATATACTCATCACTTCTATAGTTATCAACCTCATGTCTGATTAGGTTCATTTATACTCTCATCCTGTTCCTATTCCTTTCTCCTGTATTATTTTGGAGATAATACACTAGATAACATATTACATCATCTACATGTATTTTCAATATATCTCTAAAAGATGACTCACTAAAAATGTAACCTTTATTATTACATAAAACTCTAACTAGAATCCCTTAACATGATGAAGCATACAAAGATTGTTTAAATTCTCACACTTATCTCTAATTCTTTCTAAGAATTTTATTCTTTAAGTCAGGATCTAAATAAATTCCATGCATAGCAATTGGTGGCCATGTCTCTTAAGTCTCATTATAGTTTCTACCTCCATCTCACTATTATTTTTCTTGCTATTTTTTGTTGACGAAAACATAGTTTGTGTTACAGAGTTTCTCACAGTCTGAATTGTGCTGATGGCATCCTGTGGTATTTCTATATTTAAGAAATATAAGCAAATATACTCTTTCTTAGATTAATAGTAGGATTTAAAGCATCTTTAAAAATGAAAAACGTGCTTATGTGTATATGTGAATGTCTGTGTGAGCCCGTGAAGTTGAGGAAGAGAGGGAGGGATGGAGAGAGAGCAACACAAGTTTAAGAATGTATGCTAACTTTTGACGTGGCAAATAAGTTGGTTTGGATTTATAGAATTTTGCCAAGATGCTTTCTGGGTACATATTTATAACTAGGAGACTATTTAATTTGATTGTTATATGCTAAGGTTCATAATTATATGACTTTTTTTCTAACAGATTCTCTGAGGTAGTGTACTTGTCAAAGAATATGTGGATTCCATTGAGTGTTTCTGAGTAATTGTGAATATGGCCTTTGTTCACCTTTCCATGTTTGAAGGTATCGTTGACAAATACAGGTTATCTGGATTTTTTTTTAATTAAAACTATTGAAAGTTAGCAATGAGCTGAATGTGACTTAGTAATCACTTTTAACTATGAATGGAATAAATTTATAAATGTTATGTATTAACATTGCTATATTGATTTTTCAAATTTAATTTAATGTAGCTCTAATCCTTGAGAATAATTTCTCTATTGTGCTTATTTGATAATTGCCAGTGATTCTTGCCTTCTGGTATTTAGGCTCTTTCATTTTCTCCTCTCACACTGGACCCAGCTTGATTCAGTAAACTATTCTCTAGTATTTTTAATTAATTTGATAATTTCTTACAGTATGTATGCATATTGACAACTGTCAAAGGTTGACATGTTATAAGAAGACTTTATTTATATGGATTCTAGGCAAAATGCTCATGTCAAGCATTAAATGCATGTTATTCAGTTAATGGATGACAGAGGATGCTTTCCTAGGGACTAGTCATGGTTGGAAATGTGGCAAGTCTTGGAGGATACGTAGTAAAAGTTGAAGTGTGTGTCATGGCGGTTGTGCTGACACAAAATGGAAGAGAAGAGAGAGTCTTAGTATTTTGAAAATGAAACTTGAGAGAATGAGGGCCTAAAGAGATTTTGGAAAAATGGTTACCAGTCTGATGGCACAGTTCTGTGATAAACATGGGTCACATTCTCAAGAAATGTAATCAAACTCTTCTGATTAGTCAATGTATAAAGAGTTAGATTCTTTGTGGTAAATCTTGGTTTTACAGCTAGAGCATGCCTTCCTAGTTTTATATTGATTTTCATCTATTATTTCATCTTTCTTCTTTCCTGAACTCACTGTTCTCATCCTATCTGCTGTCCATATCTGCTCTTCTGACTCTCTGAATCAATGCATGGAAATGCCATCTAACTTATCAGTCAAGATAGAAACAAGAGAGTCATCCTTAACATTTACTTGTCCCTTAATTTTCACAAACATTCATTGAGCTTTGTTGAGAGTCTTCCTAAAATATCTCTCAAATCTATCTTCTCTGATCACAACCTCACTGATATTGCTTTAAATTAGAAACTCTGTGTGTGTTCTAAAATATTAAAATAGCTTCCTGACTCTTATGTCTATCTCTAGAAACTGTCCAGCTCTAGACTATTTTTCCATTTTCATCAATTTTTGTTACTGTTGTTACAGGACAGATATGACACTGCTGAAATTTAGATAGAAACCTTAAATGGTAATAAACTACCAATGTTGAAAGTCCAAATACCTTAGAAAGACATGCCATCTTCATCACCTTGATCCAATATATCTTTGGGAATTTCACTACTATCCAAAAGAATTCCCTTAACTGTAAAAGAGAATCCATTACTGAAGCTCTTTTTAAAAATTTTTTAAATGTTTATTTATTTTTGAAAAAAGAGAGAAATAGAAAAGTGGGAGGGGACAGAGAGAGAGAGAGAGAGAGGGAGACAGAGTATCTGAAGCAAGTTCCATGTAGGACTCAAACTCAAAAACCATGAGATCGTGACCTGAACTGTGAGATCATGACCTGAGTCAAAGTCAGACGGCCAACCAACTAAGCCACCCAAGCACCCTGTTATTGAAACTCTTGATAGCCTTTGGTTGGTCCAGGGATGGACAATGAGCAATGCAGAGGCAATTAAAAACTTTCCGTGGATGGTGGATAATGGGAGTAGTTTGGAGTTGGGCTGAAGAAATGGAGAGAGAAAGATAAAAATTAAAATTTGGTTTGAAATTTGGTCTCTCTTCACATGACTGGATCTCTTTTATGTGAATTTAAGGGCTATTGGTGGTCATTTTCATGTGGCTTGAGTAGCAAAGAGAATATGTATATTGAAAAAAAGTATTTAAACATAGAATCAGAAAGAAGTAGATAAATGGAATAGAAAGAGCATGCTACTTGGGTTCCTTGAAGCCTTCTACTTCTTGATTTCCAGAGACTTGGATTTCTGTTTCTTTAAGGAAAATAAACAAAACCCTAACCCAATGAATCTAACTGTATTGGGGAAGAAACGAAAGATATATGTAATTCTACTAATTACTGAGTGAGAAGGGTAATTTTATTAAACATTTGTTCAATTCTGACACACTTAAAAATTGACAAAGCTTTTGAAATTTGTTACATCTCTACAAAAGCTATTCATGTACATTCATAATTTTGAATTAAAGTTAGATAAATAAACTACTAACAGGATAGTAACACAATTATTAATTTCTCTTTGACTCTGGTTTGACTGAAATTTGAATCTCTGCCACTAGTTCAGAAAAGAAAAAATATTATCTGTAAACAATATTTAACGTGTAATTGGAATGAAATGTGTTTCTCTCAGCCAAGTGTGAAGTATGAAAACTATGCCCTCCACCCTACCTCTAAATGCACCTATTCATGACCATAGATTAGTTTCTTGTTAAATAACAATGTCAATGTAAGCTATCTGGAATGTCTCTATTGGCCCCAAATTGAATATAAGACTTAAAGCTGAAGATAAATGGCTCTCAGGACCCGGTCTCTAAAAAGGGCCACCAGTCATTAAGTCCAGAATCTTCCCACTGTAATCCCTTCATATTAATCTTGAGGATGTCTCTTCTAATGGCTAGACTGTATTGGAGACAGATATAAATATGTATCTAGTGATTTAAGAAAGGTAACTTCTGAAATCAGTAAGTACTCTGAAGGGTATAAACACTATCATGTGATAGAAGGCTACCGGGGCAGGCACTTTGGATAGAGTGGTCATCAAAGGACTCTGAAAAGATGACAGATGTGCTGAGAATTGAATAAGAGAAAGTATTCAACCACCTGAACATCAGCAGGTAGAGAATACCACCCAAAGGAATGGAAAGTGCAAAGATTAGGAAGTGGGAACATGTCTGGAATGGTTGCAGAACAGAAAGAAGGCTCATGGGTGTCTGAGAGGCAGAGAGAATAGTAGTTAGTTTTATGACCTTTTTATAATGTTTTATTTATTTTTGAGAGAGAGAGAGAGAGAGAGAGACAGCATGAGCAGGGGAGGGTCAGAGAGAGGGAGACACAGAATTCAAAGACAGGCTCCAGGCTCTGAGCTAGCTGTCAGCACAGAGCCTGACGTGGGGCTCGAACCCACAAACCATGAAATCATGACCTGAGCTGAAGCTGGACACTCAACTGATTGAGCCACCCAGGCGCCCCAGTTTTATGATTTTTAATGTATTTTCTAGAATAAGTCTGACTATAATAATATAAATAATTTGGCCTTTTCAGTTTTCAGTATGTAATAACAATGAAATATATCTTTATATTCAGTCTTTTCTTAATTTGAATTATTATAATTAGAAAAATTGTTGATTTTTAGATACTTATTGTAAGATCAAGTCATATATTCTAAGTGTAGAATAAGGCTAGTTTTCATAAGAAATAACTTTCATTGGAGACATGAATACCTATGAATTTTATATAAACTTCTATCAGCACCATGGAGCAAAATATTCCAGTCAATATCATTTACGAACTTTTGTCTGAATATAAAGGGAAATGCTATCTACTTTTCATGTCCGCTTTCACTAGCAGTTTGAACTTGCATACCTCATGTGGACTATCATGTACATTTTGGGGGGAGGTCAACCAATGGATCTTCTCTCCTTAAAAGAATTAGCAAGGACATAACTTTTAACTGACTGTAAAACTTTCAAAGTCATCACTCTGAGCAGATCTTTACTTTGTAATCTTAAGAAGACTATCAGTAGCTCACAGAGTACCATGGCGATTTTAATCCATTGATGACTTGCAGGAAGTTATTGTAAGTCAATATACAAGGTTCATCAGTGCAGCGTCTAAAGCAGCAGAAATTGACTTGCAGGCGTAGGTGTACTTCAGTACTGTAGTTATTAGCTCCATTTGTCAATATGGAGAAATGAAGGCTAAGAAAGATTAATTGGATTTGCCAGGGTTATAAAACATTGGAATGACAGAAGGAGAGAAAGAGCCTCTGTTGTCTGACACCCAAATCCCAGCTCAGAGTCCTACATAATATTGCCTCCAGCTAAGTGCCACCAGTTTGGTGGATAACAGGCTCAATGTAATGCTTTTTATTGTGACTTTTTGATAATTAATGACTAGGGATGCCTTCTCTGTACTTTCTAAGATGTTAAACTGTTTCTCAGTGAGTTCTCAGTCATGAATCTTTGTTCTGTACTTGCCTATATTTCTCGCCCCATTGACTTCACAGCGAGATGGAATACGGGAAAGATGTAAAGCTTCTGCCCTTTTTTCCATTAGTGACAATATTTTTCCAGTTCAGTTACAGGTTTAAGCATAGGCTCTTTGTTAGCTAATTCATCTAACACCTCACTCACACAGAGCCCAGAACATACAAATGCTTCCTAAATCTTTATGTTCTTATTCTATTAATTTCAGAGACGAAGGAATGCGGTATTTTTTCCATTTGTACTTTATATCTTCTTATCATGAGCTATATATGAATTCTGCAGTAAGTTACTGATAGTGTGGGTTAGCAAGAATTATTGATTAAACCTTACTTGTTTGTGAACAACTACTTTTTAACCCAATTTCTCATGGGCTAGGATTCGTTTTGTAAATGAAATTTGCCTTTGTGACATGTCGCAATATTTTGAGAAATGTAAATGATGGCTTTGAAGTCTTTCAGTCAATAATATGGTATAAAACATTTAATTAATTTTCTTACCACAAACCAGAGGCAATTGAAAATTGGAGACTTTTCTTCTTCAAAATGTGCTGAGCACACTTGATATAGTATATCTTGATAAAAAAAAAAAAAGACTATGGCAAGATTTAAAGGAAGTAAAATGCAATAAAATGTCTTGTTGCTCTCAAAACAAAAGGAATTGAATAATCAGTTGCCAGTCAATTGTGATTTCACCCCAGAGAACATAACAAGACATTAATAACACTAAATGTGGGAGGAATATACACAAAGCTGTTTTACTAGTGTGTGATCTTTAAAATATTTGAGTGATTTACTTATTATATGCCCTTTTCACTTAAAATACTTGCATTATAAATTATGATTGCATTTAAAATATTAGAACAGTCAAGTTTTATTTCTTTTCAAGTTTTTACCTGTTATGTCATTGCATTTAACCAGCAAGATTTAAAATTATAGTTACCATGCATGCTTCCATATGGTTTTATCTTATTACATGTAATTTAATTAACAATATTTCAACAAAATAAATAAAGATCATTTTTTCACAATATATCCTTACAATTATTAAAATTCTTGGGCTTTTCTTGTATAGAGAATAATTACATAGCTATATGCATCTGTTAGAAGAGTTAACATCTAATCTAAAGAATTTTTTCTTCCTTTGATTGATGGACAATTTTTAAAGAATGTAGTTTGTCAAGAAGCCTTTGCCTTTTCCTTCCTGAAATCCCTGTTTCAAACCAGTGCTAGCAATTTCCTGTCTGTGATGGCATTCTAGACATGAGATATCCTTGTCTTTGACAGCAAAGGACATTTGTTTTGTTTGGGCTGCACTCTTATCACTGACAACAATAAAATTGTCAAGTGTGTTATTTGAAACATCAAATTCAATAAGAACCTTTGTGTAAGTAAGGGACATTGAAAATAATAATGTTTTCTTTCTTAACCAATGGAGCACACAGCTAGAATTTGGAATATTTGTGGATTCCATGATAAAATATGATATAATTGCAAAAGAATATAATTATAAAGAATCAAGGAGGATATTTTTGTAAATGATAGAGTAGAATGCAAACTATTTGTAAAATAATGCATTAAGAATCAAGGGGTTTGTAACAATTAGTTTTTAAAATACAAATTTAATTTTCAACAAAGTTTATATGTTTAATACCTTGAGTTTTCACAGAGAAAAAAATGAATGAAGTAAGACAAACATTAGACTTCTATATCTCTTTATTCGCTCACTGTCAATTGGAAACACTGTTTATTCACTCATTCTCTATGTTGGTTGAATGCATATCCTTCTAATCCAACTTATTTCTAAACCATATTTCTGAATGGATTCAGTCTTTGCAAATGAAAGGAAATTTACCTAATTACTTTGTAACTTGCTGAGGTAAATTAAATGGAAAGAAGTTAAAGGATTAAATGTAAGGTACACAACTTTTAAAGTCTTTCATTTTATACTACTGCTGACAAAAATTACAGGTACATTGGATCTTGAAAAGAATTTCAGTTAGAATAAATTCATAGTTCTATGAACATATAACAATGTTCTATTAAATTAATTTAGTAGTAAGTCTGCCACAGTATAAGATCCTACGCACAGAATAGGAGCTAAGAAACTATTAAAATAGTCATTGGCAATTTTTATTTTTAGCATCTGTGAAGCAATTCTAATTTATACTAATAATTATAATTAGGTCATATTTTTATTTTATAAGTAGAGTAATTTAGTCTTTACCTTCCCAGATTTTTTGCTTTGTGAGGTTCCTAAAATATAAATTTAGAAAATGTACCTTACAACACAAAATCAGTGAACACATATAATAGGGACAAGGTTGTATTATAATATTTTTTCACTTTAAATATATTACATTTTCTTGGGATACATATAGGCAAAGGGAAAAAAATATACATGATATTGCAGTCCTTACCAACAAAAATTTTGGTAAGAATTCTCATGTCAGTTTTTCTTAAGTGTAACTATGAAATATCCTATGAAATCCTATTTTTTTCTGGAGTAATGTATAAGCTCCATATGTCCAAGGAGATACAACTTCTTTTTAAGAGGTAGAGGATTTAAAATGGAATGTATTTCCTATGTGCTTACACATCTGAAGAGGCATTCTAGAGTAGAATCCATTAATTCTTAAAATGTGTCTTGAGCTGCACTGGTGTCTAAAATGGAGAAAAGGTGGGGCGCCTGGGTGACTCAGTCAGTTAAGCTTCTGACTTCCGCTCAGGTCCAGATCTTGTGATTCTTGAGTTCGAGCCTCCCGTCAGGCTCTGTGCTGACAGCTTAGACCCTGGAGTCTGCTTCTGATTCTGTCTCCCCCTCTTTCTGCCCCTCCCCTTCTCATGCTCTGTCTCTCTGTGTCTCTCAAAAAATAAAATAAAATGTTAAAAAAGATTGAAAAAAAAACCAGAGGAAAGGAGAAGGGAAACCTTCTCTATTCTATTATCATTACATTTCTTTCCTTTCATTTGATTTCCTCCTTGCTTCTTGTCTTCTTCTGTCACTTGCTCACATATGCACACCCCTGATTCACATACAGCCCAGGAATGATAGATTCATTTCTAGTTTTGCTGCTGAGTTGAAGCTGTTTCCCCGCCACTGAGTAGATGAACTGCAGGAGACCATTTAGGCATTTGGAAAATAATGTTTTATTTTTAAAGATTTTACTGAGAAAAAGCATTTGCTCTGAATTAGAGGACTTTAGAAGTTGAAATGAATAGGTAAATACATAATTACAGTTACTTAGTATGAGAACTGTGCATCGTTTAAATCCTTTCAAGCCATGGTGTATTAAATTATTAAAGTGCACAAATATGAAAATAAATCTTGGACCATTTACTCTTTTAAATAATATTACTATATATTCATAATATATATAATATGTGTAGTTATTACTAATCTAATGATAATGCTAGCCAAATAGCCTAGAATTTAGTTAGTAATAGGTCACATGGCTTTCTCCTCTAATGCATAGTATGTAGCCGGAACTCCAGCTGACTCTATTATGTTTAGGCTTTAACCAGATTACCGTACTTTAGAACTTCTGGTCTCCAGCAAATGCATATACATCTGTTCTGGTCACTGCCCATCAAGTGGCCATCTGGCTTTGGAATCCTGTTCTGCGCCCAGCTCACAGTTTACCACACACTCTGTAGCATGTCACCTCACCCTTTGTCTTAAGACTGACTTCTCTCAGGTGGCTGTTGCTGGTCCAAACTGCTTCATTTTAAGTTTGGGCAGAGAGCCGGCTTTTTAGTTCCCCTCAGGAATCACTGAGAACAGGTTGTAATGTTTAACAAGATTTTACTGAAGGCTTGGGAACAATAGAAGAGAAATATAATACAAAGAACTTTAAAAAGGTTGCTCAATAGATCCACCCATAGTGCAAGCCAGTAGCAAACGCTTCCTCCTGTATCTGGCCCTGTCTAACATATAAAGGTGCCAGGCATTATTTGTTGTTGAATTAATTAATAGAATTAAACATTTTTAGAACCCACCCACTCAAATGCATTCACAGAGTTTTTGAACTTGAAGCCTCTTGACCTCCAACTGGCCAATTTACATTGGGATTCAGTTTACCTCCCCTCAAAAGAATGTCTTTGTGAAAGTCTCCAATCCAGGTCCCTTCCCTTCAAAGTTAACACAAACTCAACGCTTTCTCCTCATCCAAGGATAAGGATTATTTCTGAAGCAGTGACTGTTATACCCCTTCCATTATTCCAGTATTTGGTGTGCTGCACTACTTTTAAGTACAAAAAAATAGCATCATTTTAGTTGCTCTGAAGCTAACACCACAGCAGCTCTATTCTCTCTTTGGGTATCTTTATTTTTTTCTCACCCCTCCTTTATTTTTCTGACCCTGTCACTCTTGAAACTTGGTATTCTTACTGCAAGGTCCTCAACCATTCATTACCTGTAAGCTCCCTCCTACCTATTCCACTTTTCAATGCCCCCCTCCTGTCTGGCAACCCCACAAACTCTCCAAGTTCATCTTTCACCTGAGGAAAGGGAGAAGTTAGGTCAAAAGAAGGGACATTTTGTAATCAAATGTTTTGTAAAATTGTCCTTAAAACTTTCCCGAGAACTTTCCTCAGGGTAAATGAACATGTCAGGAAACTCTGAAGCCTAATGAGCATAGCAATCCCAGAGTTGGGAGCTCCTATTCTGAAGCTGCCGTGGGTAAGCTAGACTGAAGTCCAAGGGAGCAAAGGAGCCTAGGGCAGCTATCAATTTAAATGAGCATGATAATAGCTGATATGCATGCACATATAGGCATTAACATTTTACCCAATGCTTTGCTTTAAAGCTAAACTATTTGTGTTTTCATAATTTCTAACACACTATTAGTATATAATAAAATGCTAGCAATTTATTAAGCTATTTCTTTAAGAGGCTCTGAACCTACACAAGATTTTATTTAACAAGGTTTTAATTTTCTATAATCATGTAATATAAAAAAGTTTAGATAATTATAACATGTATGAATAATACTTCTTGATTGGGTTACTACTCATTGAAATAACATCACTTATGTGTGTGTATTATCAAAGGAGGGCTGTTTGGGTCCTAGGTGTAGTTAGGACATTCTGAAAGTGAAGTTGAACGTGGTCAAGGTCGGAGGTAGGAGAGAACTTGCCTTAGGGACAGCACAGGTCAAATTGTCTGACCAAAGCAGTAGTGGATGTTGGAGAGTAATGGAAGGTATGTTTGGATTGATGAGAATTTGTATTTTCAAGTCAGTAAAGAAATTTTGCATTGAGGAAGCAGGGTGTAAGATTTAATAGATGGAGGCAGAGATGGGAGGAAAGAAAGAGACCAGGTTATGGAGCCAAGAAAGCCTTTATTGGGATCTGTGATTCCCGGGCGAGATCCCATAACCCCAGGAGTGGGGAGTCAGGGAAGTCGCACCTGGTAGGGAAGGGGCAGGGGGTTTTACGGGTGAGGGGGTTCCAGGTTTGATCTTGGGAGGGCAGATTATCAAATAAGGGCATTTCAGGGACGTGGCAGGATGGAATAGGTTGCCTCCTCTGTCAGGGTGATGGGAAGCTGGAGCTTCATGATTGGCTGTTTTCAAACTGGCTCGGGACATTCCAGGTCTGCAGGTGAGGGGTGGGGTCGTCTGTGCACATGTTCTCCTCCAGCTCCCAGAGAAATGGCTGCTTAGTCGCCATCCCAAGGTGACTTCCAAGGTGACTCTTACACAGGGTATAACAAATTCAAAAAATTTTAGTTTGTTAAAGAAACCCTAGAAATTTTACAGCTTTTTGATCTAGTGTTAATGCAACAGCTGGCCATATTATCTAATAAAATGGCAACATCATTGTATATTTTTTTATAACAAAAGACATAAAAATATATGTCTTCTGTTTGTTTTAGGGCCGAAATTAGAGTGGTACATCCTATTATTCACATAAAATCCAATAGTATGTTTAACTTAAAAACAACACCTTTGGGAAAAAACGTCCCAATTTCTGAGCTAAAACTCATATGACAGTTATTTAGGATACAAATCCCCAGTACAGAATTTTCTTATGAAGGAAAATGTTCTGAATTGTTTACAAACATTTGAGAGAAGCTGTGACTCTCTTTTGTGAATCTCTGAGAAAAGATAAATCAAATTAAATAGTAAAACAACTAAAACTTAGCAACTTAGGAAAATGAAAAATAATGCTAATAGTGGGTATATGTACTAGATCTTGTATTGATTTTGATACTGATCTAGAAGGCACCATAAACACAAACATTGGATGCAAGCTACAGAGATATAAACTGGAAGCATACTGTTATATAAATTTTGTGACAAATATTGTCACAGGTGCCAAGATAGGTGCAAAATTTCCAGCTTATCACCTGGTTTGCCTGTTGCTTATCAGAAATGTCGTGGCACTGTGATTCTAACACCTACTCTCTGTACAAGACAAACCCTTACATTTTTCCATCTGTGATGATGCCACATTTCATTGAGAAGAATCTTTGCCAGTCATATAGCTTACCCCAAAATAAAGGGATTTTGCTAGTTCAAAGACAGATTACACCCTATTAAAAAATCCTTAATTTTAAAAACAAGGGGTTTGTTTTGGTTTCGTTAGGTCAGGTTTTTGGTAGATTTTAGAAGTAAACCCACAACTGAATTAGTGAAGAACTCAATATTCATACCTTCAATTTTGAAGTGAAAACATACACAAGAGTAAAAAGAGAATGGCGTTGCCATGTTAGCTATTTTTACATGAATGCATTTTGCTGACTTTTCCTAAATACCCAAGCAATGGTTAATTAGCTATAATACTCCTGTTTTAGAGCACCAACTGCTCATGTTGAAAGTGTCGCCGCTTGCCATTTGCTTGTGTGGCACTGTTGTTGTGAGCAATTAATACTCATGAAAAACAAAGAAATATAGTATATTTAGATGTTGGAAAATCTTACGCATTATGTAAGGTGCTCTTGTATCATTGGGAGTGACTATTAACAAGAGGCCTGGGTGGCTCTAACAGCATGCTAGCTTTAGAAACAAAACCTCAACTTCATTTCACATCATCTATTAAACTTCTGTGAATTGCTGCAAGAAATAGTCTGCAAGGTAAAGCTGTATTAGAAAATGTCCTGATTGCTGGAGGCAGGAAGAATTTGGTGTTTGAAAGTCCATATAATCTATATAGTGGCTGGCTGCCCATCAAAATATTAAGTTCTACAATCTTGACTTTGATTTCTATCTCCTGATCTCTCAGTAATACTTTTTCACACAGTTATTTTTCAAAATAATTTTTAACATTTCTTTATTTTTGAGAGAGAGAAAGAGAAGAGAGAAAGAGCTCATATGAGAATGAGTAGGGCAGGGGCAGAGAGAGAGGGAGACACAGAATCCAAAGCAGGCTCCACGCTCCCAGCTGTCAGCACAGAGTCCTACACAGGCCTCAGACTCATGAACTGTGAGATCATGACCTGAGCCAAAGTCAGATGCTTAACCAACTGAGCCACCCAGGCACCCCCTTTTTCACCCAGTTTATAAATAGTGACCAGCTCATTGTCAATAGAGCTGCCTTTCTCTCTCATGAAAGCCCCTCAAGATTCTCTGTGGTGTGGGTCTATGACTTGCTCTCATTTCCCTCATTTTTTGTCCTTCTAGTACTCCATTTTGTGCAATTCCCACTTTATGCTCTATTTTATGCTTTAAGTTCCATCCAAATATGCAGGACAAAAACTAGACATCTGGATGTACTGGGGCCAATATTTGTGGATCTGCTCTGTATCTAAGAATTTAAATGCCATCAACACAAGCACATAAATTCCTGGTTTGATAGACATACTATTTACATTATGGTTTGCATTTTAAATATCATAAGTTCTGTAATTTGAAGATGTTGTCATATAACTGTTGCATTAACAGTAAAATAATTTTTGTGCCTTTGTCTTTGTGACCCATTTTTCTTTCCACTATTATTTTGTATACACACACACATACACACACACACACACACACACACACACACACAACACACACATACCCCAAAATACTCACAGTGGATTAGACACGGAGAAGTATCTCTTATCATGCAGTACGGGAGAAAACAGAAATTCTCACCACTATTAAACAGTAATTTGGATCCCTGAATTAATATTCCAAGAGTCACCACTAATTTGGAAAAAGGCTAGCTTATTTTATACCAGCAGTTTTCAACTGTTTTTGCTTTAGACTTGTTGAATACTATTACATTTTTAGTTGCACTGGTTTTTATAAATTGATCCCCGTGGAACCATCTTTTCCAACCATAGTGTGCCTTCTTTCAAGCCTGGATTAATGCCACTAAATTTGCCCTTTGATGTTAATAATTAAAAAAGAATAAAAACTCCTTGTGGAGTTTTCCTTCAATGTAATTTAAACTTAGTTTCTTTCTCAGTAATAGCTATTTGATAAGATTTATATCAATGATGAAGACTAGTTGGAATGAATAGTTCATTTGTGAACTGACAGGAATAATACTAAGTATGTTCCTAGAGTCTCTCTGGAATCATTAGGCTCTCCACAGAAAATCTTTTGATTTTCAGTGAGTGTATATATATACATATATACACTCTCTCTTTCTACATATATATATATATATATATATATTTGGTTACATCCAGTCTAGAGTTATATATTATACTTGAGCCATTTTGAAGTATACTATGGCTGAAGACATCAAAAACAAACAATATAAGATAATTTTCTTAAATTACTATATTAGGAAAAACAAGACAATTGCAAGTAACTATTAAAAGTCAAACATATAATAAGTTCTAAAAATGGTAAAATGTATTGTAGGAGTGCAGAGAGGAGAGGTTTTTTTCACTGTTATTCTATTTCCACATGATAATACAAGAGTGACCCTAAAATATGTGGTATGGCAATTCACTTTAAAGCTATCATCTTCAATTTTATTAAATAGCCACATTTTAATTTTCAAAATATTTTTGGAGAAAAGTTATTTGTAAATTTAGTACGTCTGATTTGATGGTGTTACAATTGCTTCTCTTACTTGATTTTAACAAATGGTGCAAACAGTTTAGGAGATCCTGGAAAGAGTATGCAACTCTTTAGAAAAAAACCAAATATGTGAGATTTAATCTCCCCAGTAAATTATTATGAATCTATGAAGTTAGAAATCACTGATATAAATTATTCCATCCCACTGAAAAATAATATGACTCATTGATAAAATGCTGGGCCATTTTTTAAATTTCAGAAACCCAATAGTATTGAGACTGCTACAGCTACCAGGAAACAAACAAACAAACAGAAATGTTAAAAGTCTGCAGGAGATTCACAGTGGTGCTAGAAGTTTCATGAAGTAAAGTCATAGGGCCAGATATCTGGTTGGAAGATGGGTTAGTGAATTTACCTCACAGCTGTATTTACTTAGTAATTACTGTTAGCTATATTATTTTATTATTATTTTTACATTTTTATTTACTTATTTTCTAGTTTAAATCCAAGGCTGTATTACCTTTTTTCTTATTAGAGGGCTGATGGAGAAGACTATGTGCCTGTATGTGTGTGGGGGGAGGGGCAGTTATCTTCCTCAAACAACCCATAGCATGACCACTACATGAAATCATTAATTGAATGATTTTACTGTGTTAACCTAATTTGTCATGATTAGGTCTTAAGATGCTTTCCATTGGCCTGAACAAATTCTGAAATTGCTTGCAATGGCATTAAACTGAGAAAGAATATTTGTTATAACCTAGTATTTGCTATCCTTCATTAAAAGGTATGTTTTTATTATTTTTTTAAATTTTTATTTATTTATTTATTTTTATGTTTATTTATTTATTTTTTTAACATATGCAATTATTTTCCATCATTTGCACTACAGTTACAATTACACTCCAAACAGAAAAGCAAAGTAAAAAAATCAAAACCCCAACTTCTATTTCATGTAATTAGATTTATACAGAAATTAGAAGGTTATGTAACAACTAGTTAATCACCTAATTTCACAGCTATCTGAAGTGGCAATCGTTGTATAGCAGCTTATCTATGATACATTCAAGATAAATGATACAATTTATTACTTGTCCATAAGCCGAAACACAGCCTGCTTAATACCTTTCCTAAAATTCCACCTCTATACTACAATATACTTGAGGTCCATGCAAAAAAGTAGCTACCTTTTATATAGGAAATGGATGGTTAAGTCTTTGGTGTTGTAAAAGCAACTTCATTTAAACATAACCACCCCCACCACCAAAAAAAGAAGAGGAAAAAAAAAGTAACGAAAATAATAAGGGAAAAACCCAAGACACACTTCCTAGGGGAAAAAAAAAATTAAAAAAACAAAACAAAACAAAACAAAACAAAAACAGCATGTGATTTCCGTCCTTGACGGAATGTATTAAATAAGCAAACACCACCAACAAGCAAAACAAGTACTACAATGTAAAAACATTAAAAAAAAAAAAGACAGCCCTCTCACATGCATAAATGAAAGATTGCACACAAAGAACTCACATCTTTTCAAGCTTCAATAGTAAATATTCTGCTACTATGTATTAAATACTGCATGGTTTGCCCAAGCTAAGATGAAACCACATCATAAATCAATAAGCATTTTGCATTTTCTTTCATTATATACTCAAAGTCATGCCTACTGCACCTCTAAACATTTCATTAAATCGAATGATACAGCAAACACTTCCAAAATAAACTTAAATTGTATTGCAGTTTCACTTAACAGTATATAAAATGCTGTGTTGTGACAGGAATCAACTATGCATTAGATACTGAATCAATTTTTCTTAAGCACTACTAACTGCTTGCTTTTCTTGAAGCTAGATCATTCTGAAAATTTCCTGTTAGACCTATGAGTGCGAACATATGGTATCTGTCCTTCTTTGCCTGACTTCTTTCGCTTAGCGTGACACTCTCAAGGTCCATCCACCTTCCTACAAATGGCCATATTTCATTCTTTCTCATTGCCATGTAGTACTCCATTGTGTATATATACCACATCTTCTTGATCCACTCATCAGGTGATGGGCATTTAGGCTCCTTCCATGTTTTGGCTATTGTTGACATTGCTGCTATGAACATTGGGGTATATGTGCTCCTATGCATCAGCCCTTCCGTATCCCTTGGGTAAATCCCTAGCAGTGTTATTGCTGGGTCATAAGGGAGTTCTATGGATAGTTTTTTTGAGAAACCTCCACACTGTTTTCCAGAGTGGCTGCACCAGTTTACATTGCCACCAACAGTGTAGGAGGGTGCCCGTCTCTCCACACCCTCGCCAGCATCTATAGTCTCTTGATTTGTTCATTTGAGCCACTCTGACTGGTGTGAGGTGGTATCTCAGTGTGGTTTTGATTTGTGTTTCCCTGATGATGAGTGATGTTGAGCATCGTTTCATGTGCCTGTAGGCCATCTGGATGTCCTCTTTGGAGAAGTGTCTGTTCATGTCTTCTGCCCATTTCTTCACTGGGTTATTTGTTTTGTGGGTGTG
>PJEM01000396.1:6335-230589 GCA_004023845.1 Helogale parvula
GCCCCCCCCCCCCCCCCGTAAGGCTAAACTGAGGTTTAGGGGAGCCCTCGGTAGGGCTTGACTTGGAGATTTTGTTGAGAGGATCTTGGTGCTCAGTCAAGGAAGGCTTTAAGTCAGGCGGCTGTGCTGGTGACCTTGGGCGAGTCTCTTGTGTGAAATGATAGTAAAGCCTGCAGGAAACTGGAGTGGGGGAATTAAGTGTGATTAAGGGAGCTTGGCCTCACGTTCTGACTTCACACTAGCTGGCCTCCGTTCCCCTGTGGCTGCAGGGAGTGGGGGCTGGGCGGCTGTGAGCTCCTCCCCCACCAACCCACCCCTGAAGCACGTGGCACTGCCTCAGGGCCAAGGGGAAGACTGGCTGTCCGTAGGCAGGCAGCCAGCACCATTTTCCTCCATGTGGTTTGAGCCTGAGCAGTGACCTGTCCCCAGCTTCACTAGCTGTTATGATGGTCGGGTCATGATTTAGGGTCACTCCCCCAAAACCCAGAGAGTAGAAGTGACTCACCCAAGGTCACGAGACCACCACTGGCAACCGGGACGGGGTTCCAGGTGTCCCGACTTGCAGCCCATCGCCTGTGTCCATGGCCCCACCCCCACCCCAGCTGTCTGGGTTATTTCGAGCTCCCTCCCGTGCCAGCCGTCTGCTGGCAGGACTGCCAGGAAGCTGGGAAAGCTGTCTGCTTGAAAGTAACCGGCGTGCTGCTCTTGCCTCTCTGGGCCCCTTCCCTTGGCCCCATGAGGGTCTCTAGTCCCCGAGAGCTGGGTTCGGTCCATCTTGTCCTCTATCGGAAGGGAAGGAGATGCGCTCCACTGTAGCACCAGCCTCCCGTCCCCCTTTCCAGGGGGAGGGGAGAGCGGGAAGCCCTTGGTATAAGTTGATGAGGCTCACGTTTTTATCCCATGGGCCCCTTGCACGCTGGCCCCAAACCCCAGGCTTAAATTCAGTTCTGACATTGAGTTGCTCATTCAACTCCCTGGACCCTGTGACTGGCTCGCTGCCTCGGGGTGTCCTGCAGCCCTTTGGGTAGAGTCCTTAGGGCAGCTGGAGACTGGGGTCTTTACATCCCAAGGCATTGGATGATTAAATAATTGACTTAAACTTCCCCTCCCAGCCACAGCCTGGAGGGCTGAAGCCGGCTCCTCCACTCCCACCCTCGGAGTGATTAGGAAGCAATTAGGTGCTAAACTGTGGTCTGGGTGAGATTCTCAGAAGGGAGAGGTGTCCCTGTGACCTGTAAGGGTCACACCCCCTCCCCACTCCCATTTCTCCTTTACTTCTTTCTACTTTCTTTGTTTCCCCTGTCTTTGTCCCCCCACCCCTGTCACCTCCTGGGGGCAAGGGGAGGCGGAGCAGCCTGTCTGTCCTCTGGCAGTAGTTCCTCCCGGCTTAGAGGTTGGCCCCGCCCACGGTCACCCAGCGAGCTCAGGGCGGGGCTGCTCCGGGCGCCAATCCGGTGGGGCCAGGCTGGAGAGGGCCACGCCAGCGGAAAGGCGGCCCGAGGCTGGGAGGTGGCCGGACCTGCCTTGCTACTGGACGCCAGGGTCCCGCCTCTTCCGGCCCATCTACCGGAGCCCCAGCCTGGAATACGACCTTTTGGACCTTCTGGGTGGAGACTGCCTCTGCCTGGATTGTGGAAAGAGCCATCCCGCCATCTTGGAGGCTGCCTGGATCTAGCACTATCTCCAACTGGCCAGTGACCTCAGCAAGTCCCCGCCCCACTGGGAGCTGAGGTCTCCCCATGTGAACCAGGAGGAGGAAGGTGGATGATGACTTTTTGAGCTGTTTCTAATTCTGGTTTGTGAGGGGAGCTTTTTGTGTTCCAGTATGACCTCCCCACCAGCGCCACCAAGTGCTGCGACCTGGACAGAGTCCTTGACTCCCAGGCCATCCCTGGCCACCTCCTATCTCTGGGACCTCAAAGAATAGCTCAGTTTCTTATGACTCCTCGGGTTTGAGGTGATCTCTCAGGATGTTTTGAAGTGCCAGGGAAGTGGAGGCTGTGAGAAGTGTCATTAACTTTCCATCCTAAGCTGTGCGGGCCCGACTTGGCCCTGACAAGACCAGTGGATCTGGCCCTTCTCTCCTGAGCTCAGCTGGCCCGCTCCCTGGCTTCTGTTTTCTGTCCAACTCTATGGCAAGAACCAGCTTAAAGAATCTTTTTTGCTCTCCTAAATCTCTCCAGGAACTCCTGGTGACTAGAAGGTGAATGACTTGGGCCCTCAGAACATCTCACAGGTAAGGGAGCAGCAGGGCGCCCGTGCGGGCGGGCGCCCAGCTCCGCAGCTGGCCAGGGCCCGGCCCAGCTGCCTCTGAAGAAGCTCTAAGCAGCTGGCCTGGCTCCTGGGTATTTTTAGGTACAGAGCCAGCCCCTACCCCACCACTGGAGCTGGGTCCAAATCAAACACACTCCAGGCCGGGTGGGGCTGGGGTGCTGCCAGCCCCTTGGCCCGGCGGGGGGTGGGCAGGCTGGCCAGGGCCCGAGTCAGCTGTCGGGCCTTGCTGCGGGCAGGGCTGGGAAACCTCGCTGTTCCTCTCCCCCCGTATTGAGAAGCCATTCGTTGTGCCTTAAGTTGGGATCGTAGCCCTGTTTCTCCGGTGGAGAAAATAGAAACCAAGGTCTGGGGATCTTGAGGAAAGTCAGGATGTGTGATGGACTCCCAGGTGACAGTTTGCTCAGAGTGGGATGACCCTCCTACGAGAATTCTCCCCTCAGTGCCTTCTCTTTCCCTTCCTGTCTGTCCCCAAGTTTCAGGGGCCCTGATTCAGAGTCAGGTCCAGGGCTGGCTGCAAAGGTAAGTGGTCTTCCGCTACTCAAAGGCCGCTGCCAGCCTCCCTCCCCCTGAGTGACAGTGACCTGGTCCTTTCCTGCCAGCGTCAAGCTGCCACTGTGGAAAGCTGACCCCCAGCCCTTCCTCACCACCCAATCCCAGCTCCTCCCTGGTCACCAGAGAGAGCTTGAGGGCCTGGCTTTGGCTGGGCTCCTGTTCTGTTCAGGAGCCTCCTGGCACCCCCTCTTGAGCCTGGCAGCAAGGCCCTCCGCGACCTAACCGCTGTTACCTTGACAACCATGTCTGGCCTCCCTCCTCACTCCCCAGGCACTGCAGAATCTGATGGGGTTTTCCAGCCACCATGCATTTGTCCTGCTCCCATGGGACTGCCCTCCCAACTGTGCCAAGTCTTGGCTAAACCCCTGGTCTCTAAAGTGTTCTCATCTCCCAAACACCTTTAAGAGACTGCTGCCCCGGAGACTGAGCTCTCTGCCGGCAGGAACACAATTGCCTCTCAATAAACTTGTGTTGTAATAAAGGAATGAGTGAGTTGCTGTGAATTTGTGTGGGGGTGCTTGACCTAGCAGGCGGCCCTCTGACCGCCTGATAGCTTAGGACTTTGACCTAACAGCCTGGAACTGGGGGCCTTCCCTCCTTTTTCCAGCTCTGGGCTTTTTTGGGTAAGCTTCCACGAGCGGTCGCTGCTGCCCTCTGGTGGTCAGACCTGCCTTGTATCCGCTGAGAACGGAGCGGGCACTTAGGGAATTGCCAGGTTGGCAATTTCCTCCCTAAAGTAAAATTTGCCTGGTCTTTACTGAGAACTTAGAAATTCAGAATCTTCCAGGTGGCAGGGGTGGGGTGGGGATAGGGCAAGAAGATCCTGAGCCTGCCTAGCCCTCTCTGAGAATCCTACCAGAGATCCTACGCCAGCAGGTTGGACCCCACTCCCTACTTAGCCATGCCTCAATGCCCGCCTGCCGCCCATGGACGCCAGGGGCCTTTGGCCTCTCCTGACCACTAGCCTGGCTTGTGCAAAGTACTGTTGCAGAGAGGGAAGGGATGGGGGACGGGTGGTCTCTGCCAGCAGCCCCGATATTATCTTGCACAGAGTGCTCAATAAATAGATGTTTTGATCAAGGGGCGTGGTACGGTTGGTGAGACTCCTGGGATGAAGATACTGTGGCTAATGGCTGGAGAGCGCTTAATCAAATTTCAGGGTGGGGTGGGAATTATCAGAGGGCCCAGCTTCTCACAACTAGATCTGCCCTAGCCTTCCTCAACCCTTCCCCGACGGTGTCTTCCTCGGTTCACGCCTCTGGCCCCTGCTAGAAAGAGGCTTCCGCCCGCGTGGTTTGGGGCCAACTCCCAAAAGGCATTGTTCCCAAAGTCCTTCACCTACTCCGAGCCGTCCGCCCCCAGAGGACTGCCCGCCAGAGGGCGCTAGACATCCATCCACCTTGCGCTCTTAGGGAGGTGGGAGGGGTAGGTGAGGGGAACCGCTCTTCCTCACCCCCAACCCGCTCCCACGCTGGCTCACGTAGGGCCGGGTTAGGTGAGGAGACACGCGCCCCGTGCCAGCATCCTCCCTGGTTCGACCAACCTACCTTGTGGGGAAACTGAGGTCTGAAGCCGACTTGCCCCAGGCTATACCGCTGGGGCGAGGCAAAGCGAGGGGACTTTTCCCAGAGCTTGAGACCCTGGCTCCTGGAACTCTGGTGCTGGGGCAAAGGTCCGCCAATCAAAGAGTCCCTGTCAGACGGGGGAGGCCGAACCGGCCAATCAGAGGGTCTCTGCTAGAAGGCGGAGCCTGCCAATCAGAGGTGCCAGGAGAGGTACGGCGGAAACCATTGAATCTTGCCGGTGGGGGGCGCGCCGTGACGTGCAGGGGAGCGAGTGGGAGCCCCCCTTCAGGCTGGGCACCTGTTTCTCAGTTGCCTCAGTTTCCCTGGGAATGACAGGTGAAAGCACCGGGCTAGGACTCTAACGGGAAGGAAAACAGGTTGGGAGGTGGGCTCGGGTGGCTGCCTGGCGGAGGCGATGCGTGCACGTAGTGGGAGGGGCTCCTCTAGCCCCGCCCCCTGGATCCCGCCCCCGCCCCGCCCCCGATCTCTCAGCCCCAGCGGTCTGTCCCGCGCGCGGTTGCCAGTGCCGCCGGCTCCCGACTATGGACGCCCCCGGGGCCCCGGGCCCGGACCGGGGCAGGAAGGAGCTGAAGATCGTGATCGTAGGTGACGGCGGCTGCGGCAAGACATCATTGCTCATGGTGTACAGCCAGGGCTCTTTCCCTGAGGTGAGGCCCACCGGGAGGAGGGTGGTGGGGGTTAGGCTGCGGGGGAAATGGGCTTGGGACCATCGCGGGCGACGGACGGCCTTCAGCCCGGACCCCGGCTCCCGGGCGTCCGGCGCGCGGAGAGGCAGCCGCCACCCCGGGGCGCCTCCTCGGGAATCCCAGAGCCCATCTGAGTGAAGGGAGCTGAGCTGGATGGGGTGAAGAGGGGCAGTACAGCTGGACCCAGGGCCTCCGTCGCACCCCATAAGAACCAGCCCGACCTCTTCTCCGACAGCACTACGCCCCATCCGTGTTCGAGAAGTACACTGCCAGCGTGACTGTGGGCAGCAAGGAGGTGACCCTGAACCTATACGATACCGCTGGTGAGTGCGCCTGCGCGCCGAGGGTCCTGGGTGTCCGAAGGGCTTCCCCCGCCCGGGTATCCCCCTCCGGGCATCCCCACAACCACCGGCCTCTGTGGGGCCTTGACATCCTGGCACTCCTGAAGGCCGCGGAGGGGCGCTGGCAGGGCGGCCCCGGAGGCTCAGAGGGCCTCAGCTGTCCCTTTGAAAGGAGCGTCTTTGACATGAGCTCCTCGGCCACCCTCCCCTGAGCATATAGCGATATGCTGAGAACCCACGGCTTCGTTCCTCTCCCGTGGTTCTAGAAAACCGTGGGCATCACTTCAGCACCCTGTGGTTCCATGATTTCATGTGTTGCATGCTGTGATCTCTTCAGGAGTCTGTGGGCTGCAGGTTTGAGTCCACTGATGTTGGGATTGTGTGGGCTGAATTTCTGGGTCCTGCGGTTCCATAACATTCTGGGCTACAGATCAGAGCCTGACTCCAGGATTCTGTGGTTGACAGTCCTGAGGCTCCAGGGTCCTGTGGATATTAAATCTGAGTTCCACGCTTCTGGGATTCCATAGGCTACAATTCGCGTTTCTGTCTACAGTTCCGAGCTTGTGGTTCTGGGATTTTGTGACTACAGTTTTCTGTGTCTTCCTGGTTCTCTGGGCATAAATAAACCAAGCACTGAGGAAGGAACAGAGCTCTGGGGAACATAAGTGCAAAAGAAGGTTCCCTCTCTATGCCACCTGCAGCTCCTAAAGCAAGTGGCTTTATGCAAATCCAGTCAATTATCAGACTCCCTGTTGTTGGGAGCTGCGGGGTGGGGGGGGGTCTCCCTCAATCCCCCTCTGGGCTGAGCCAAAACTGAAGGACAAAGGTCAGGATCCCCAGTTAGGACCTCACCCAACCTCTGTGACTCAGTGTTTAGTGATCTGCGTGGAACCCTGTCATCAGGTGCCCTTTTCCCTCCCAGCCAAGCCTTGTATGTGTAAGGGGAAGTCTCTTCTGGCCTGGGACGGAGCCCAAACCCAGACACGCCCCACCCCCAGCCTGCCAGCGGCATCTCTCATTCCACCCTGGAGAGAATCCCCAGACCCCTCCTTGGTTCCTGACTTCATCAGCCTTTACAGTATGGCGGCTCCAGCCCGTGGCAGCTTCTAAGGACACACATCTTGTTGGATGAGGGCCCTGAAGGGCTACCCCAAGGACAGGGCCATGCTTCCAGGCCTGTGAACTGAGAAACCCAAAGGTTGCTGAGGAATTCCCGGGGGCTTAGCTCTAGGAGCAGTGAAAATCATGGTGTGTCTGGGACACTTTTAGTTTCACATGCTTCCCGTTGGGGACCCAGGTAGGGGCAGGTCCATTAGCCCCACGTCGTGGGTGGGGTGCTGGTGTGACAAGGAGAGTCAGAGGGAGGGTTGTCACTCCTCCTTCCTCTGCCCTGAGGGCCTCTCCTGTCAGATCCCTGGGGCTCACTGTTCATGGAAGTGTCCCCCTTCAGACCCAACACGGGGACCACTTCTGGTCGCTGTGGCCTTGCCAGAGAAAGATGCTCAAAGAACGTGTCAGGACAGATTGTGGTGTGAAGGTTCTGGAAAGTTTCTGCTTGGTGTAAGGAAGGATTCGCGCTAATGGGTGCTGTGGGAGGGATGGAGGGGCTCCAGGCCCATCATCAGAGGCACGCGGCCACCAGGGCAATGACGGTCTTCCTGCCACATGCTTTAAATCAGACCTGGGTTTTGTTGATGCTGGCTCCTTGGCCATGTGTCATCGAGGACACCTGGACCTCAGGCTCCTCATCTGTAATCAGGGCAAAAAAAAAGTCTTGAGGATGGGGCGCCTGGGTGGCTCCGTCAGTTGCGCTCAGGTCATGATCTCACGGTCCGTGGGTTCGAGCCCCGCGTCGGGCTCTGTGCTGACAGCTCACAGCCCGGTGCCTGTTTCAGATTCTGTATCTCCTTCTCTCTCTGACCCTCCCCTGCTTGCGCTGTCTCTCAAAAGTAAATTTAAAAAACAGGAAAAAAAATTTTTTTTTAAGTCTTGAGGAGTAATTAGATCCATGTGATGTACAGCACAGGGCCGGCTCTCGGGAAGGGCTAAGTGTTGTGACTTTTTAAGCACCCCCCCGACCCCCACCATTATTCAGGCTCAGACCCAAGTCCAGCCTGTTCTGAATCCATGGCCTGCAGAGACCTGTGCTGGCCTCCCCCCGCCCTCTCAGCAAGGCTCTTCCAAGCAGCAGAAAAACAGAGCTGGGGTGTGAACGCCTCAGTGGACTCCTGGGGGAGGAGACTGGGCTCACAGTCAGCAGGACAGCCCAAGGCGAAATACGCAGGGAGAAAGAAACATGGGTGCTCCTTCCAGGGTGTCCCACCATTACGAAGGAGAGACTGGGTCGTTCCTCTTCCACACGCGAAGTGTCCAGCACGGTGCTTAGGGAACAAATGAAGAACAAATCTGAGGGGTGCCTGGGTGGTGCCTGGGTGGCTTAGTTGGTTAAGTGTCCAACTTTGGCTCAGGTCATGATCTCATAGTCCATGAGTTCGAGCCCCATGTCTCTTGTGCTGACAGTTTCGAGCCTGGGGCCTGCTATGGATTCTGTGTCTCCCTCTCTCTCTGCCTTTCCTATGCGCACGCTCTCTTTCTCAAAAATAAATAAGCATTTAAAAAAAAAGAATAAGAAGTCTGGATGCAGAGAGACCCTTGGAGAAGGTCCTGTGTGATAAAGGCAGGGAGACCCTCGCCACCTGTAGGGTGGACGGATATAAAAAATAAGTGGCAGAAAAGGATGGCTACGTGACCAGCTAGAGAAAGATAGAGACGAAGGGGGTGAGGGAATGGCTGAACTGGAGATGAGTCTAGTAAAGGTTGTTGTAGAAGGTTCTGGAACCTGATGAGCTAAACCCTATGGTGTGGGGGAGGGGAGTGCAGAGTAGCATCTTCCCGACCAACCACCAGAGCTGTGGGCCGGGGGTGGTCCCTGAGAGGCTGAATTTCTCCCCACCCAGGCTGGCCGTGGCCACAGGGGTCTGCGTGGGAGGCCGGTCTGGCGGTGCGTCTCCATCCTGCGGAAGCAGATACAGACACCGCAGTGGCGGGAGGGTGGCTGGAGGGGTGGGGGAGCTCTTAGCGCTGACAGGTGAGGGGGAGGCGGCTCCCCTGCCGCCCCGCCCCGACACCAGCAGAGGCCGGAAGCTGTGGTGAGGTCTGAAGTTTCCTGGGCAGAGGGGAGGTGGGGACAAGGTGGGATGTTAAGACACCAACTAGAGATGGAGCTGCCTGGGCCTTGGGGTGCGGCCCGGGCTGGGGGTGTCACAGAACGGGAGGGGGGTTGCCCAGGGAGCAGGGGACTGGCCCCTTGCCAGCTGAGATGGCAACAATAGGAGAAGTTGGGGGCGAAGGAGTTGCTGACAAAGGGAAGCAGGGATAAGAGGGATACCCAGGGGCCAGGAGGCCTGGAGGGTTGAAGAGCCAAAGCCAAGGGCAAGTCAGAATGAGGCCTCAGCTCCAGGGGCAGCCGGGCTCCTCCTGTCTCTAGGGTCAAAGCACAGGTGGGCGGACCCCAGTAGCAACCAGTGGGTTCCTTTTCTGGCAGCTTCCTCTTCTCGTGTTGCCTGTGCCCCTCTTCTCACCAACGCCCTGCCTGGAGCTGGGAGCCACCTGTTCTGTGTATGTCCAGCAGATTTGGGGGCCACTGTGGCCCAGTGACACCCTGTCTCCTCAACCGGGCTCCGGGCCTTAGAGATCCCTGCCCCTGGAGAGATGACTGACACAGCACAGCTCTTTCCCGCAAAGGAAATACCCTCGTGCTAGGCGAGAGCCTCACTTCCTCCCCACCCAGCGCTGCCGGCGTCAGGAGGATGGGCCGCTTCAAGGGGAGCTGGGGCCCAGAAGACCTTTCCTCGCCAGAAACAAATGCATCCTTTTGCACGTAACTCCGTGCGGGCCCATCTGCAGAGGCCAGAGTGGGAGCCCGGAGTGCCTCTGGACAGGTGACTTGGCCCCTTTCAGCCCTGGCATCAGTGTGGGTAAATGGGGAGGGTAATAGTATCGTCCTGTGGCTGGGGTGGGGGGCCTAAAACTTGTGGGTCTAAGATCCAAGGTTAGAACCCCACGCCCAGGCCCCCGGCCCCTGGAAGTTTCTGGTTCAATAGTAACCACAGTAAAGGTCCTTCACCTTTTTCCGGCATTGCTTAGCCTGTAAGCCCTTTACTTCCAGTATTGGGGGCAGGGTTATCACCCCCTTTGCCAGATAAGGAACTGAGGCCTAGAGAAGGAAGGCACCCAGGTCACGGAACAAGAGTCTGAGTGTAGCCTGGCTCATAGAGGAGAGGCGTCTAGAACACTCCACACCTCCCGAGGGGACATGAGGCCAACAGCACCAGGGCGTCCATCATTTGCAGCCCTGGTCCCCCCGTGGAGGTCCACACTGAATCTTGGGAGAGTTGAGCCAGGGACAGCCAAGCCAGGAAGGCTACCTGGAGGAGGGAGCTGGAATCTGGGCTGGCTCCCCACCCGCTCCTAGAGCCCCTCTCTCTTGAGATGCCTGTGTTGGCAGTCTGCCGCATTTGGTCAGGCGTGGGGCTTGCAGGGTGAGGCCAGCTCCCTACCCCATCGCGTGGACTGAGAGAGCCGCCCCCAGTAGTCTTGCCTGAGGTCCTCTGTCTTTTACAGAGCGTCCCCTTAGCTGTGTGACCTTAAGGCAACTCGCTTCACCTCTCTGTGCCTCACTTTCTGCACCTCTGAAATAGGGATGCGCAGCCTACCTTGTCAGCACCGTAATGAGCTAGTGCAGGCACTGGGCTTCCAATGAAGCCAAGAGTGTGCACAAGGGGCCTATGACACGCGTGAGCACACTGGCTGACGCGTGTCGTCTCCCAGGTGAGGAAGGCAGCTGGGCAGACAAGGTCCGCAGGTTACCTGCCGACCGGGGACCTCCGGGAAGGCTTCCCGAGAGAAATTTTGGCCATTTTCGAGTGGCGTGGCGGGCAGCCAGCCTTGGAGCTGGGGACTGAGCTGGTGCTCCAGCTCATGGGGAACCTATCTATGACCTTGGAAAAGGCCGCCCTCAGCCACATGGGCTCTTAACAGGAAGAACTTTCTCCGCCCAGCTTACCCCCTGGAGTGGCTGCTTAAATGAACACAGGTGACCCCGGTGAAGGGCCCTGTTGACAACCAGACTGTCATTCCACCTGCTCGACCGCTCATCCGTGCATTCATTCACCAGACGTTTATTGTGCGCGCCTGCGTGCCAGGTCCCAGGGGTCCTGACAGCCGTACAGAGATGGCCCCGTCCTCAAGGACAGCTGTGCTCGTGGCGGGAGACCAAGCCAAACCAAAACCCAACGTCAGGTAGGGATCCAGACCCAGAAGAATAGTAAAGCCGTGGTCCAGCGTGGGGCAGACGGGGTCCAAGGCTTTGTCTCCGAGCAGTCAGGAAAGCTGCCCGGAGGAGGTGACATTTCTGTAAAGACCTGAAGGAATGGAGGGAGCAAGCCCTGCTGCTACCTGGGGAAGAACCTTCTAGAAGAGGGAACAGCAAGGGCCTAGAGGCCCCCGAGGGGGAGCCGGCTAGGTCTGACTTCCTCCTTCAACCCACTGCCGCCCGACTTGTGCTCTCACCAGCTCTGCTGAAATCCCCACAGGCTGGAATTGCTAAACCCCCGGCCTGTGGCAGCCCCGAGGTCGGCTGCATCTGACCGGGCAAGACCAGCCAGCCTTGACTGGACGCCTGCGGGGCGCCAGGGGCTATTTTTGAGGACAGACATGGCGCCTGCCCTCAGGGTGCTTACAGTCTATGGGGAGACAGGCAGCAAACCAGCCAGTGTGAGCACGGATTGCGGACACTGGGGGCAGACCCTGCGGTGAGAGACGAGGGTGGCCTGTCTGAGGAGCCCGCCAGTCGGGATGAGGGAAGCCGTCAAGCAAGGAGGCCTGTTTTACAACAACTACTTGTCCACTCCTGCCGTATTTTTTTTAATACTTATTTTTGAGAGAGCATGAGCTGGGGAGGGGTAGGGAGAGGGGGAGACACAGAATCCGAAGCAGGCTCCAGGCTCTGAGCTATCAGCACAGAGCCTGACGCGGGACTCAAACTCAGGAACCATGAGATCATGACCTGAGCTGAAGTCGGACACGTAACCCACTGAGCCATCCAGTGGGTTCTCCTGCCAGATTTCTAACAGAAATGTGTGTTATGCCAGAGTTAGGAACCACATCATTAAATCATGGAGGACCAGAACCTACTTTTGCACCGTGCAAAGCAGAATAGAGCCTTGCTGGGTATCAGCAGAAGGAATGCTTGACTCACAAGCTGGTGAACTGGGGTGAGTCCTGGCTGGGTCACCGATGACCTCAGGCAGGTCACTGCTCCGAGGCTACGTTTCTGTGTACATGGGAGTGTTCTCAGCTTCCTGACTAGCATATCGGGCGGTGGGTGTCGGATTCTTAACTGTCTGCAGGCAAAAAGCACTCTGCGAAGTGTATAAAACAGGGCGCCTGGGTGGCTCAGTGTGTGAAGCTTCCAGACTCTTGATTTCAGCTCAGGCCACGACCTCACCGTTCATGAAGTTGAGCGGTGACAGTGTGGAGCCTGCTCGGGATTCTCTCTCTCCCTCTCTCTACCCCTCCCCTGCACTGTCTCCCGAAATAAATAAAACATCTTTTTAAAAAGTGGGGCACCTGGGTGGCTCAGTCAGTTGAGTGTCCAACTTTGGCTCAGGTCATGATCTTGTGGTTCATGAGTTCGAGCCCCACATCAGGCTCTCTGCTATCAGTGTGGAGCCCGCTTAGGATCCCCTATGCCCCTCTCTCTGCTCCTCCCCTGCTTGCACTCTCTCAAAACTAAACATTAAAAAATAATGAAAAAAATAAAAAGTGTATAAAGCATAAGGTGGTATTGTGAAGCAGAAGTAGAGAGAAGACAGTTATCCTAGGAAAGGAAATAATATAGACTGTCAGTCTGAATATTTTTAAATAATGCCAAGAAGAAAATGTGGGGAAAAAAATTGGAAAAGCATTCCAGGCGTGGGGAGACAGCAAGTGCAAAGGCTCTGAGGCACAAGAGCTTGGTGGGTGTGGAAACAGTTGGGGGTGGGGGGAGCGGGAGATAAGCTCAGGGTCATGGGTGCAGGTCATGTGGACCCTGGGAGATGTTTGGATTTAGTGCAAAGGGCAATAGAGAGTCATCAAAGATATATATATTTTTTTATTTTTTTAAGTATATTTATTCATTTTGTGAGAGAGTGAGCAGAGGAGGGCAAGGAGAGAGAGAATCCCAAGCAGGTCCCCCGCAGACTTGGGGCTCAGACTCACAAACTGTGAGATCACGGCCTCAGCCAAGACCAAGAGTTAGATATTTAACAGGCTGAGCCAAGCAGGTGCCTCCACTGAAGATATATTTCATATCTTCATGAAGATGAAAAATATCTTCAACAGAGGCAGGGAGAGAGGCAGGATTTCACCTGTGTTTTAGATTCACGCCGCTGCTGGGGGGAGAATGGATTGTTGGGAGGCAGATCATGGGAGACCAGCGGTGGCTTGCATGGCGGCCTGCTGTCCAATAGAACTTTCCGCAGTGATAGATGTCCTGCACCTGAGCTGCCCGTTACGGCAGCCACTAGCCCCGTGAGGCAGTTAATCACTTGAAGTGTAGCTAGTGCAGTGGAGAACCTGAATTTTTAATGTTAATTAATTTAAACAGCCACATGGGCCCAGCGGCTCCGCTATCGGAGAGCACAGGTCTAGAAAGACATGGACAAGATTCAGAGAAGGGACAGTCTGGAGATGGGCTGGAACATCCTCCTGGCCACTTTCTAACCATTGTACAATGATTTCTCCTGCTTCATGGCGATAAGGACAGAAGAATCTGAGTCAGCTGGGCCCTGACAGTCCCTCACCCCTTCCAGAATGTTGGGGGGACTCTGGCTGAATGGCAGCATGGCGTCCCCCTGGCCACGCCACTGTCATAGCTGTGGCTGCCGTTCGCCGCACGCCATCAGGGGTCCTGCACTGAGGGAGAACCAGTGGGAAGGGGGAAGGTGGCAGTGTCCTGGTGGCAGCTGGGGGCAGGAGCAGGATGTGGCCGGTCCTCATTCAGTGGAAAGGCCAACTTTGGCAGGAGGGAGCCAGAGGGCAGGCTGGCGCCTCCCCGGGGGAGGGGCAGGGGCAGGGGATTGCTGGGCCTCTGTGTTCCTGGTAGTGGAAGGAGGTCACCTTTGTGCCTCAAAAAACACTAGGGCATACGGTGACTGAGTGCAGGACATAGCCCCGGGCCTGCTTCTGGACCAGGGCAAACCTCTGACGGGGCGTCACCAGTGAGATCTGAATACAGCCGGTGGGTTTGGCTAGAGAACTGTGCCAGTGGTGGCTGCTCACGTTTGATACCTGTACTCTGGGAGGCGACAGAATGTGCCCGTCATCAGAAATCCACAGGGCGCTCTCCTGGGTGGAGCAGCCAAATGCCTGCAGTGACTCCTGCGTGGCTCACTGTTTACATATAGAAAAGGCAAGTGGGGCAAAGTGTAAGCGCTCGGGGATCCGAGGGAGTTCTTGGCACTCTTTCTCCAACTTTTCCATGAGTTTTAAATTGTCAATATAAGGGCGCCTGGGTGGCTTAGCTGGTTAAGTGGCCGACTTCGGCTCAGGGCATGATCTCATGGTTCATGGGTTCGAGCCTCGAGTCGGGCTCTGTGCTGACAGCTCAGAGCCTGGAGCCTGCTTCAGATTCCCTCTGACCCTTCCCCACTCACACTGTGTCTCTCTCTCTCAAAAGTGAATAAAACATTAAAAAAAATTGTCAATATAAAAAAATTACTAAAAAACATTAAAAAGCCACACTCAGCCGTGGCCTGTGATTCAGTCTGTGCTGGGGGAGGGGCCGTGCTGGTCGCCCCCGCCCTGCACACTGGCCTGGGCCAGCCCAGCCCAAGCCTTCAGGGAGGGGAGGGCCTCGGCCTGAGTCTCTCCAACCTGAGCACCAGGGCAAGGGGGGCGGGGGGGGGGGGGGCGGTAATTGTCATGGGCAAAATTGCTAGCAAGTTCCTCCACCTTCTCCTGATCACCCTGTAATCAGGCCCAGCTCTGAGCACTGCCTGGGGTTCATCTCGTGCAGTCTCTGCCACCGGGGGTCGCCACCTGTTTTACAGACAAACTGGTGCTTTAGAGACAGAGTCGCCAACCCCTTGCCCATCGGAGCCCAGACGGGGGAATCAGATGCCCGAGGAGGAGGTGCCCCCCTGACCCGTACCTCCTCTCCGGTTTCAGGACAGGAAGATTATGACCGGCTGCGGCCCCTCTCCTACCAGAACACCCACCTCGTGCTCATCTGCTATGACGTCATGAACCCCACCAGCTACGAAAATGTCCTCATCAAGGTGAGGCCCGTGACCCAGCCAGCTTCCTCAGGGCTGGGGACCACGGATCTGGCCTCAGCCCTCATGCCTGCCTTCTCCCTCCAGTGGTTCCCTGAGGTCACGCATTTCTGCCGGGGGACCCCCATGGTGCTCATCGGCTGCAAGACAGACCTGAGGAAGGACAAGGAGCAGCTGCGGAAGCTCAGGGCCGCGCAGCTGGAGCCCATCACCTACACGCAGGTGGGCGGGGTCTCCCCTCTCCCCCCTCCAGCTCCCTCCTCTCCGCTCTCTTCTTCCCTGCCTCCTTTAATCCTTGTAACACCGAGGCACGTTCTGTTAGCGTCCCCTGTTTTATGGGAGAGAAATGGAGACCCAGAGAGGTAAAGTGGAGGCTAAGAGTCACACAGCTAACGTGTAGTGTACAGGCAGGATCCTGTCCCAGGCAGTCTGGCTCCAGAGCCTGGGTCCTTAGCCACCATCCTGTCCTGTCTGCCAGAGGGGGCTGGAGAGGCAGGCCTTGTTCGAAAGCAGGACTCCCCTCCCCATGAGAGTCACGGGCAAAACCAAACCCTGCAGCTTTCTGGGTGAGGCACGGGGCGATAAAAGGGACACAGAGGAACACTAGTAAGAAAGTTTAATAAAAAGGAAGAAGCATTAATACAAGTAAATGTTAGAAGCAGAGAAAGGTTTTACTCTCCCAGCAAGCTCAGTTTCCTTAGTTGTGCTCCTGAGAGGCACGTAGGAAGCCGTGTCTGGAGGCCTCTAGCTCTGGTCACAGGCCTGGCAGACACAGTTGTCGGGATTCGGGCCCCCCTCTGCCTGAGGGGGGACCGCAGAGAGGCAGCTGCAGCCCTCAGGCCGCACCAGACAGGCCTTTCTGTTCCGTCCACCCACACTGGTGGGGGCTGGGCCCGGGGTACGGAGAAGGGGGCTCCACACCAAGGCCTCTGCGCCCCCCGGGGGGCCCCAGAGCCAGCTCCAAGTCCCCAGATCCACGGGGGTGAGTGTCAGGAGGCGCCCCATGCTCCAGGCCCCGCATCTAATGCCGGCCCCTCCCCCCACCCAGGGCCAGAGCGCCTGCGAACAGATCCGAGCTGCCCTCTACCTGGAATGTTCTGCCAAGTTTCGGGAGAACGTGGAGGACGTCTTCCGAGAGGCCGCCAAGGTTGCCCTCAGTGCTCTGAAGAAAGCACAGCGGCAGAAACAGCACCGGCTGTGCCTGCTGCTCTGACCCCACTGGGCAGGGCACAAACCCTCAGGGCGAGACTGACAGGGGTGCCAGGCTGCAAGCCCCGGGTTATACCCCCAGGTCCTGCCCCACCCCCAGCTTTCCAAGGGCACCTGGAGGTGGGTATCTCCTTGTGTGTGGAGCTTCTGGTTAGACTCTTAGAACATTCTGGAGATCTCTTCTTTCCCAGCTGGGGCTCTGACCATGAACTCACCTTGGGTTCACACTGGAGCGTGGCCTGCATGAAGGTGGGTGAGGGTGCTGGACTCAGTCCCTCTGTACCTGGAGCCAGCATCTGTCCTCAGGACTCAGGAGTACGCAGCCTCCCCCCAGCCACGTGTGTCCCCCGTTGCACCCCCAATAGGTTCTCAAAACCTATGCTTGGAACAAAAAACTACATCTGGTACGTGGATAAATGTGGATTCGTCAGCGTTCCGCACGGCCACCCCGTCCCTGGGCTCCGCAGATAGGCGTGACTGCATCCTCCAGCGCCTGGCTTCCTTCCTCCCGGACCCCGGGGGCCACGATGGGATGGGGGCCTATCGGGACAACGCAGGCGCCAGCCCCGGACATGGGGGCGGCAGCATCCCGGTCCCCCCACGGAGGACTCGTCTCACCCTTCGGTTGGGCCGCCATCTTTCCAGAGCGGGTGCACATGCCCAAGGGGGACAAGAGACTCTCCAAAAGCACAAGTACCCTGGGCCACACATCCGGCCCCTGCTCAGCGGCTCCGCGCCTGCAGCCCCCCAGTATCAGGAACTTGAGATGAAAAGTGCCGTAGGCTCGGCTCCGAGTGATCTTGGCAAGTCCCTCCTCTCTAGAGACGGGTCCCTTATCTGCGAGAGGACGGCACTGGCTCGTTTCAATAGTCATCAGGCTTCCTCTGTCCCCCCAGCCTGCACTTCTGCCAGCATGTGGCGCTCCGGAGCTGAGGCCATCGTGACCCCCAGCTGCAGATCCACTGCACCTCCTTCTGGAAGGTCTGCAGTCATGTCCAGGAGCTTTTAAACAAGTGCCCCTAGCTGATTCTAATGTCCCGGAGACTGAGAGCTGCTTGCTTCCTGAGCGAGCCAGGAGTCAGCCTTACTGAACATGGCGGAACGGCTTCAGGTGGCCCCTGCCCTCCCGGGGTCTCCTGCCTCAGCCCCAGTAAGCCTGAGCCTCTCTGAACTCAACTGCTAGGGGAAGAGACTTCTGGATTCCACCCACCTCACACAGTTCCCTAAGGCCCTGCCATGCCCTGGGAGGTCAAAAAAGCACGTCAATCCAAGGCCTCATGGACAAATGACAATACAGGACGGAGGTCTGCAAACTGTATAGTCTGTGGACCAAAGCTGGCAGCTGCCTGTTTTTGTAAATAAAGTTTTGTTGGGACACAGCCACACTCATTTATTTTTATGCATTAGCTGCTTTTGCTCTACGACTGCAGTCTAAGGTAGCTGTAACAGATTACCTGGCCCTCAAACATTTACCGTCTGGCCCTTTACAGAAAAAGGTTACTGACTCCTAGTCGAGGGAAAAACCAAGTGCCTAAGGGCCAGATGGAAGGCGCAAACGGGTGAAACGGGATGGGCACAAAAGGGAGTGGTGGGGCGTGCGGGACACTAGGAAGCAAGCACCCCATCCTAGGCAGGCCGCTCCTCCCAGCCCAGAGCTGCCCTGTGGGAATGCTGACAGGTCTTTCCGGTTTTCCAGGGAAAGCAGAAATCTGGCTTTTTATGTGGACTCTTACTGGGGTGGAGGGAAATCTCATATTTTAAAAATGTAACAATTAAAAAAGCTTAAGCTCCTCTGAGGGCCAAAGCATGACTGTGGATGCCGCTGCGAGCTCTGGTCAGAGGGGACTCGTAGGGAAATAAAGGCAGCCGAGGCCGCGTGCGGAGCAGGGGCAGAGCTTTCACCCAGACGGCTACCTTCTTCGTCGTCCTCACAAGTACAGAATCGGACACAAGGTGACCAGCAGACTTGTCCTGGCTTCCAAGTGCCGCCTCCCAGAAGTGAGCCTGCTGAGACTCCACCCCCCCAAACATTCCAGAACCTGAGGGGGAGGAGGGGTTTGCTCCGTGATGGCTTAAGTCCTAGCCAGCGCTGAAAGTCCGGGTCCCACTCACTGCCAGAGTTCAGGAAAGTGGGCTGAGGGGTGGGGGTCAGAAAGCCAAACTTTCTAGAATCAAAAACAACCAAACCATCTCAAGCCACCCAAGCGAGGCCAAGGCTGGGGCGCCCTCTGGTGGTAGTGGCATAGCCCTCGCCCCAGCCCCACCCCAGGGGCCAAGCCCGCAGGGAGGCCAGGCGGCTCTCCCCAGGTGGCCAGCAGGAGGGACTCGGAAGCGCAAAGAGCACCAGGCACAGACAGACAGTGGTTCTCCGAGAACTTAAATACCCCGCCACGGAGCGGCGGAGGCCGGGAGAGCTGACAGCAGAAGCGGTTTGCCCCGGAGAGGGAGGCTCCACAGGATGCCCAGGGGTTTCCTTCCACCGGCTGGGGACTCAGCAAGTGGCAGGTCGGCACCCCAGCGAGGCACATCCAAACCTCGACCTGAGGGGCTCCCTGAGGCTTTAGGCCCCCGACCAGGAAGACTGAGCCAGTCATCAGCCACGAGAGGGCAGCGAGGGAAGACTGTGGGTTCCAGAGCAGTCGGGAGGACCCCGTATTAAATATGTCATAAATAGGGAGGCTGGGGCAGCTAACATTGTGTAGACGGGCAGGGGTCACGTTCCTCTTGTCCACCAGGGACCAGGGCCTTGGCCCGTGATGTGCCTGCTGCCGGTGGCCAAGGGCACTGTGGGGAGAAAATGGGCAGCCAGGTGCCAGCTGGAACGCCCTGCAGTCTTGAGCCCCGGGGGCCGGGGGTGCACGGGTCCCTTGGCTCACAGCTTCTTCCCTTTGTTTTTGTTCTTCTGAAGTTTCGCGTGCACAACTTTGAGTGTGGTCAGGAAATTGCCAAGGAAGAGGACGAGGAAAGTGAGCGCCAACACGAACACCTGGGCAGGGGAAGGTGCGGCAGGGGGGAGAGTAAAGGAGGAAAAGGCTGAGCCAGATCAGATCAGTTCCGCGCTGAGATGCCCACCCTGACCCCATGACCTCACGAACCCCTTAAGCTTAAGCCACCCGAAAACTGCAGCGTTCCCCCAGCAGAGAGCAGAGATCTGGGCCAACTGCGTGAAGGCAGTGAGTCCTCAGGGTCTTGCAGGGTCGGGGATGACTTCTCCTTTGCCCCCCACCCCCCAGCATTCAATAGGGTTCTCAGACCACTTAGGGGTTCCCGACTTCTGAGTTCCCTCCTGTCACCCAGGTCCCGTAGCAGGGAGCTCTGGGCACAGGGCGCCACGGTGGGGCATCAAGGGGGAGCTGAGGCAAGAATTCTCTCCACGCTGGCCCAGCCTTCCACAGGACCTCCCACCTCACCTGCCAACACACACACACACAGGCACGCGCACACACCTCCCCCCATACCTGCCATTCTCTGCATTCCTCATGGCTGGAGAGCTCAAACAACGTGACGGCATTGTAGAGCTGCCAGAACTAGAGAGAGGGAGGCAGGCGCCGCTTACCCCGACGGGTTCCCTGGAGCCCCAGGTGGGGAAGCCTGGGGAATGGACCAGGCCCCCCCAGCTTCTGGTATCACCTGTACCAAGATGCTGAGAACCCCCCAAAATGAAAGTGGGGCCACCCTAGGCCAGAACAGCCTGAAAATGTGGGACTCGGCATGCCGGTGCAGAGGGCCACTCCTGGCTCTCGCTTTTGGCCTCCCAAGGACCCGCCCGGGGATGGCTGGTGAATGTGGGAGAGGCCTGAAGGCCTCCTGTTCCCGGGGTCAGCCCAGAGCAGGGGACACCCACAAACTCCAGGGGGACTCACATGGCCACAGAACAGGAAAGGCAGAAGGAAGGTGAGGCCTCGCCACATCCAGGACTGGAACCCTTCTGTGGAGAGGAAGGAGGAAGCCAAGGGCCCACGTGAGGGGGTTCGGTTGCCCCCACAGCCCCAGCAGGCGCCTGCTGCCTAGCAACGCCAGTCACCCCGAGACTGGCCACTCCCCTCGCACGGCTGGGTAAGCGCTCAGCTATGAAAACCACCCAGAGAACACGCAGAGCACCTGTCACCAGGCCTGACTGCGCTCACGCCTCAGTCACCCAGAACTCCTGGGGCTTGGTAACCCTTGCAGAGAGCTGACATGACAGGCACCGTGCTTTAATGAGTTCTGTAATTTGCTTGGAATTTTGCATTTTATAATGGACTTTCACATGCATCGTTTCGAGTGAGTCTTGACAAAGTAGGGCCTGCTTTGCAGAGTAAGTCAATGAAAAAGACCATCTCAAAAGATGGCAGAATTTTGAGTTAGTTTCCTATGAAAGTTGAGACAAGAGCTCTTAGGCTCTTCAATCGCCCCAGGAGTTAAAAAAGATAAGGGGCACCTGGGGGGCTCAGCTGCTTAAACGCCTGACTTTGGCTGAGGTCATGAGTTCATGGTTCATGAGTTTGAGCCCCGCGTTGGGTTCGGTGCTGACAGCTCCGAGCCTGGAGCCTGCTTCGGATTCTGTCCCCTGTCTCTTTCTCTGCACCCCCCCCCCCCACACTATGTCTCTCTCTCTCTCTCTCTCAAAAATAAATAAACATTTAAAAGGTATTGTAAAAAATATAAAAAGTTAAGCACACCTTCCCAATACATATACATTTATGTGTCTGTACATATTTATATGTGGGTATATTATACATAAATTATATACGCACAACACGAGGCTAGCAGTAGATATACCATAAAACACAGACAAAAAAATAGACATTTGGTAAGACAGAAGCCAGCATCAAGGCCTGGCACACAGCTGGCCTCAAGCTTGTCAGCTGAAACCGAATCCATGATGAATTATGAAAAGCAACTTAGGCGAGAGGCCAGCAGCCCTGGCTCTGTGTGGGGTAGGTCTTGTTATATTTTTATTGGTTCATGCTCCCAGTGTAGGAAGTTAGGGGTGAGGTCTGCGGGAGCAAGGAGGGGTCAGTAGTTGTCCACCCCGCCGCCCCAAGCTGGGCTACTCACCCACCGTGAGGTCTAGATGATTCCTCTCCCCCAGAGCCCGCAGCCGGTAGAGGCAGCCTCTCTGGTAATAATATTGCAGGAACTGGACACAGCCTGCAGGGGGAGCACAGCGCCCGGCTCAGAGCCTGCAGGACCGGGCGCCAGCTTTGCGCAGACCCAGGGGTCTTTGCTGCCCCAGAGGGCAACTCCCTCCCATCCCAACACACACACACACACACACACACACACACACACACACACACACACACACACACACACACACACACACACACACACACACACACACACACACACACACACACACACACACACACACACACACACACACCACACATTCAGTCTGAACCCACTTTTTCCCTTATCCAGAATACAATGAAAGCAGGTGATCTGAAGACCCAGCTAGGCACCAATAAGGCTAGAAACTTCTAGAGCTTTTTTCAGCATGCAGTGGGCACTCAACAGATACTTGCTGGGATAGCGGCACCATGCGGGGAGCTGTGTCTAACAGTAAGACAGCAAGAGATGCTGTCATACAGTGAGACACTTAGTAGTTACTAAAAATGAGGAGGTAGGATTCTCTGTATTGACACAGAAAAATGCCCGTCACGGGGCACCTGGGCGGCTCAGTCAGTCAAAGCTTCTGACTCTTGGTTAGGACTCAGGTCATGATCTCACGATGTGTGAGTTCAAGCCCCATTTCCGAACCCCGCATCCGTATCTGGCTGTCTGCTGTCAGCACATAGTACGCTTCAGATCCTCTGTCTGCCTCTCTCTGCCTCCCCGCTGCTTGCATGCTTTCTCTTTCTCAAAAATAAACATTAAAAATAAATTTTTAAAAATTAAGTTGTATTGTCTTAATTGGCAATATGCACACAGTATAAAATTCAAAGGGAACAAACAGGTACTTGGTGAAAAATAAAAATCTCTGTTGCTATTCCCAACTATCCAAGCTTTCGATTCCCAGAAGCAACCTCTGGGACCAGTTCACTGCATATAAATCCAGATCTATTCTTAAATGAAAAAAAAAAGAACATACACTCTATTTCCATTTTGAGTAGTGCCTCCAACACCACTCCATTCCTAAAAGTCGCAGCTGGTCCAGCTGTGACACGGGGAAGAACCGGCAGTGACGGGGGTTCCTGGGGGTGAGGGGGGTCAGGCTGCCCCTCCCCCAGGATGGGGCAGCAATCTGGGGGGAGATGGCTCTTTCCTGGATTTCTGGGATCCTCCCCTGCCTGGCGCTCCCTTCCACACCAGACACATCCCACACAAGGGAGGAGGGAGGCCAGGGGCCTCCTTCACTGAAAGCCACAGGAAACCATGCCCCCTCCCCCCAATCTAGGTAAGAGACACTCACTCTGAAAAATGGAAAACGCTAAAAACTGATTACGAAACTTCTGATAAATTAATCCGTTGGGCCTGCAGAAAAGTGGGGAAAAGCAAAGGTGAGACATGCTGTGAAATCAGACATTCATCCTTGCCCCTCTCTGTTCCAGCTAAGGGAGAAAAACTTTTAAAATTAAATGGAGGCCGCTGATTTCTCCCCTTCTTCAGCACCAGGGTCCCTCGGGCTGGGCCAGATTACTTCCATCACTGCTTTAAGCCTATTCTAGAACCTGGGGAGCCCATGTCACCATTCGGAAGCCTAAGTTCTTGCTGATTCCCACTCCCTCCGTCTGTCTCCTTTGGAGCCTCATCTCTGTGCTCTGTCACTCCCTGTTATTTCTGCCCCAGCCAGCAGGCCAATGGGACCTCCCCAGAAACCTCCCAGTTGGCTTGGGGGATCCCTGCAGCCTGGCTATAAGCTCACGCTTTCCTTCTTGGCCCAAAAGTCAGCCCAGGCCAGGAGCCCTGAAGGTGCCCCTTGTCTCCCGCCAGCTCCCCCCCACGTCACGGACCCCCATGAGACACTCACCAGGTCAGCATCACTCCAGAGAGGAACGTGGACACATAGTGGTGAGACACCCACCAGCCTTTAATTCTTGGAGGGAAGAGAAGGAAAAGGAGCTCAGGTGGGGAAGGAAACACAGGTAGCTCTTGTTCTCAGATTATGTGGGGGGCGTGGGGGCTGCTCTATGGCCCAGAAAGAGCCCTGAAATGACCTAAGCCACGACTTTGCCCTTTTCTCTGTCCTACAGAGATGCACAATCACACATAAAGCACTCACAGGTTGGCCATGAGACCCACAGAAGGACTTGGGCCCCCCGTGGCTTCCCACGACCCTAAGAACACATCCCTAACCACACCCCAGCTCCAAGCCCTGCCTCGGTCCTCTCCCTGAACACGCCAAGCCCAATTCCTATGTTGTCGCCCTAACCCCCAGTACCTGAGAATGTGGCTGTTTTTAGAGATCAGAATTTTATTCTTTTTTTTTTTTTTTTAAGTAAAGTAATCTCCATACCTAAAGTAGGGCTCAAATTCACAACCCAGAGATCAAGAGTCACCTGTTCCACTGACTGAGACAGCCAAGGACCCCTGGAGAGAAGAACTTTAAAGAGGTAGTTCAGGTTTAAAAACAAGGTGGTGGGGAGTGCCTGGGTGGCACAGCCAGTTAAGTGTCTGGTTCTTTATCTCAGCTCAGGTCGTGATCTCATAGTTTGTGGGTTCGAACCCCACATCGGGTTCTGTGCTGATGGCAGCAGAGCCTGCTTGGGATTGTCTCTCCTTTTCTCTGCCCCTCTCCTACTTGAGCACTCTCTCTCTCAAAATAAATAAACAAACTTAAAATAAAATTTAAAAAAAAGGGCGCCTGGGTGGCTCAGTTGGTTAAGTGTCAGACTACTGACCTCAGCTCAGGTCTTGATTTCAGTATCATGAATTCAAGCCCCCCAAAGGCCACACAAAGCCATGGTGACCATCTATAAGCCAAAGATAGGCCTTAGAGGAAACCAATCCTGTTGGCACTTTGATTTTGGACTTCAAGCTTTCAAGACCGTAAGAAAATAGATTTCTGTTGTTTAAACCACCCAGTCTGTGGTATTCTGCCTAACAGGACCTTTGGACTTGCCATTTTCTCAGCTCCAAGAACTTGGGCTGCCTGGCTCCTGGTCCAAATTCAAGTTTTGGACCAACCGTCGCCTCCCCCAAAAGGCCTTCTCTGGCCTTATCTAAAACAGCCAGGCAGCCCCACTCTAGGTGACATCACCCTATTTCATTTTCTTCATGGTGCTCACCATTGTCTGAAATTATACATTTTTTTTTTCTCCGAACCCTCTTTCCCACTCAATGTAGACATCAGAAGAGCAAGGATCTTGTCTGTCTTGTCAGTGTGTCTATGACATCTGGCTCAGAACAGGCGCTCAGGGTGTTGAATCAACACAGAACACACACACACACACACACACACACACACACACTTACACAGAGCGGGAGCTACCTACATTATCTCATGCAGACACAGAGAAATGACAGACTGCCCACACAGCTCTCACATCACCCAGACAGTTTCTCTCTGGGAGCCCACGCCCTGGACTCATCTGCTCCTCCATCTACAGCAAGCCCTTGCCCAGCCCTGGACTTCCCGTGTCCAGTCCAGAAGCTGTGGGAACCCGGTTTTCAGAACCCAGTGCTACCCCCACTGAGGGCTCTCACTCCACAGCAGGGGAGGGAGCCTCATTGTCAATCCCTCCTCAGGGTCAATGTCCCAGCCTAGGATGAAAGCTGGACCCTCAAACCTTTTAACCTTCGAAGTCCTTGAGTCTTCTCTCTGGCCTCTGTGGATCTTCTCCAATCCCTAAGAGCTCGTCACCTGAACACAATGCGGCAATGCTTTGCTTTGCTTTCCCAAAGGCAGCCTGGGAGCAGCTGGGCTCCTTCCTCCCAAGGACCGGACAGTAGAAATTTGGTTCCCCAAACCCTTGCCAATGCTGGATTCCAAGTTTTAAAGTTTCTTATTAGGTGAAAATTATGTGTCATTGAGGTTTTAATTTGCATTGTCTTAATAGGTGGGTCTGAGTGGTCTTAAAACCTTCCAATCAGATGCAGACATCCCACGGGCAGGGACTGGGCCTCACTCATCCCGCCTCTTTGCAATCCCACAATAGATCTGGACATAATTTAGGGGTTCAGGCATGGCCTGTGGATGCCTCAAGGGTTATGGTTAGGAATAAGGTCTTACATGACTCTTTATTCATAGCACTAATAGCACCCGGTAAACAGCAGGCACTCAATAAATGCTGAAACGAATGAAGTGATACCCAGGAGGTGTGGCCGATGAAGCAGCTGCTGGTCTAGACGCCATCAGCACGCAGGCGAAGGACAAGACAGCCACCCGCCTCTCCGTGCCCCGTTTCCCCCTCCCAAGGTCCCCGTGTTGCTGTCAGAGTCTACAAGGACCCCCGGCTCTAATTTTCTGAGAGAAAAGGCAGCGCCATCCTCAGACTTGCAGCTTGAAGAGCACCCAAGAAGCCTCTCTGAACCACTTCTCCCCACTTCTCTGCAGAGCCACACACACAAGCCCTTGGGGCGCGGCACACCCGGTGCCCCTCGATCTCCCTCAGAAACGCCCCCTCCCCGGGTGGCAGCGGCCAGAGCCGAGGTCTGTGCAGCAGGCCCTGCTGAGCAGCGGCTATCGGCTTGGAGGCCCGCGCCCCGCGCCCAGGTCTGACAGGTGCCCCCAACAAATAAGCACCGCTCAGAGGCACCAGCATGGCATTCCCGAGCTCCCTCATCCATCTGCACTGTCCAGGGCACTGGGCTGGTTTTGTGCCTGTGTGTGTGTGTGTGTGTGTGTGTGTGTGATCCTGTTTTATTGTGATTTAATGGAGATATCATACAAGTCATCCATTTAAAGTATACAAGTCAGTGGTTTCTTAGTACATTCACACAGTTGCACAACCATGACTACAATCAGTTTTAGGACATTTTTATCACCCCAAAAGAAACTTGCATCCATTTAGTGGTTCCTCTTTGGGCCTGTTTTGCCACAGAAATCAAGTTTGTAGGGGTTAGTGGGCGTTTCAATGAGCAGACAGAAGATACCCAATGACGAGTGGGCACACAGAGTCACAACGTAGGAGTAGCACGGCTGGTGTGTGGGGATCGGGCCTGAGAAGACCACGGCCCTCCCTTCCGCACACCTTAGCCATATTTGCATGTGGGCACAATTCACAGGCACCAGCAATTATTCAATCACAGACTGTTTCTGGCTTTGAGCTTCAGGTCATGTGGGCGGGTGGAGGAATAGCTAGATTCCACACTGAGGATCCCTCGCTCCTGGCCATCCCTAGTCTTTATCCTAGGAAAAGCCCCTACAGTAGGCAGGTGGAAGCAGGCACCCATGGGCAGGCTGGCTAGAAAAGCTAACACTACCCCTGATTCATTATTTATTCTGGCCCAGAACTAACTATAGAGGACATCTGCTGTTTTGCCTGTCAATCACCAACCCCCCAGCAGCCCCGCACACCCCATCCTGCCCGCGTGCCGGTTTCACGGCAGGCCCGACCTTTGGTGAACCATCTCATCCTCACACTCATTCTGGGTGGTTGGGAGGGAGCTGAGGGGCATAACTGGGAACATGACTCAGAGCCCGCCTATCAGGGCTCTACATCCCTTCAGCCACAGTGATTGGCTCAGGGATGAGCATGTGGCCTCAGCCTAGCCAATCAGAAATCAGTCTCAAAATTACAACTGGATCTTCCGAGGAAAGAGCTCTTTCCTGTGAGCCTGCTGATCTGTTGTGATGCTGGCCAGTGCAGCAGCAGGATAGAATGGGGAGAGGGCTGTTAACACTGAGCCAGTTTCAGCACCTTGAATTATTAATACACAGGCATACTTCAGCGATACCGTGGGTTCACTTTCAGGCCACTGCAATAAAGTAAACATCACAATAAAGCAAGTCAAGTGAAATTTCTGGTTTCCCAGTGCCTATACACGTTATGTTTACACTGTACTGTCGTCTAGTAAGTGTGCAATAGCAGATCTAAAAATAAAAAACAATGCATAGGGGCTCCTAGGTGGCTCAGATGGTCGGTCAAGCATCCAACTCCTGATTTCGCTCAGGTCACAATCCCAGGGTTGTAAGATGGAGCCCCGTGTCAGACTCTGTGCTGAGCATGGAGCCTGCTGAAGATTCTGTCCCCTTCTGCCCCTCTCCCCTGTTCACACCCTCCCTAAAATTAAAAAAATTAAATTAAAAAATGTACATACCCTAATTAAAAACATATTATTAAAAATACTAACCATAATCTGAGCTTTCAGCAAACTGTAATTACTGATCACAGATCACTATAACAAATATATCAATAATGAAACACTTTGAAATACTGAAAGAATTACCAACATGTGACAGAGACACAAAATGAGCAAATGGCTGTTGGAAAAGTGATGCCAAAAGACCTGCTTGGCACAAGGCTGTCACATGCCTTCAATTTGTAAAAATAACAATATCTGCAAAATGCAACTAGACAAGGCACGGCTATATATGTCCCTTCAGGTTTACTCCTTTCTGGCGGTTTTCCCTCATTTGCAGAATTTGCAAAGGAACTTGATCTGCTTATTGCACTAACTGAGCTAAAAACCACAGCTCCAAAGTCATTCCAGAAGATGAAGCACCAAACCCACCCCACCCATTCCAGATCCCAGCCCCCATCACATCCAAACCCCCGCCCCAGGCCACAGCAGAAGACAGGCCCAGAGGGACAGTGCCATCACAACTCGCAACACCTGCTGAAGCATTAAGGCAAATGAAGCTTGGCTTTGGAACCCCACTTCTACCCCGCTGTGCCCCCTCCCCACTTTCCTGGTGTGACCCACGCTTGCAGAGACCTCCACTCAGTCCTGTTCCCTTCTCTCTGGGAACCACGCCCCTCTCCCTGCCCCATCCACAGTTTGTCACACTAGATAAAGAGGTGACCAGAGTAACTCTTACTAAAGTGTTAGTGACAGTTAGAGATGTAGCATGCCTCTGAAGACTCTTACAGTTTACCCTTCTGATGGACTCTAAGACTGACAGCAAGCCCATGGCAACAGGAAGAGAGAATTCATGACCCGGCAGACTTTGCCACTTGCCTGGGTCCCCTTCCCCCACTATCTACCGCCCTGGCTCCCCTCCAACAACACCCAAAAGCAGAAAGATACTATTCACCACAATTAAGGAAGACTGTGAGTGTTATTTATTTGGTAAGATTTTTCCACTTCAGTGTTTCCCAAAGCATCGGGTGCGTGTATCAAGGTTTAGGTGACACTCGGGTGTCACACTAGATGCTACTGCACCGTGTGGGGAGGGGCCATCTTTTCAGTTCTCTTTGTTCTCCTAAGTCCAAGAGAGAGTCTCTTTAATGCCACTCAAGGTCCGAGAATCTCCCTTTTTACATACATGTACGCACACGGAGAGAGAGATGGCAGGCCTCAGGCTCAGAGGCTTCCGGAAGCAAGAATAATTGACTTCAATAACTCAGACAAGGAAAACAAAAGGATGTTTTTTACTACTTCCTCCTTCCTGCAACTGATGCTGGTTTTCCATGTATGGTGATGAAACAAAATTTCCTTCTAAAATAAACTAACATTTATTTTAAGGTTTTTTTCTTTTTAAAAAGAAGAGGTTGATTTAAAATGTAAACATCCTCATCCAGATGCTACACGGAAAAGGCAAAAACGGCGAGGATCGGTGAAGAACGAGTAGTTTGGGAAACACTGATCTTCCCTAACGGGCTACACGCTACGGGCTGCGCACCTGGACGTCGCTGCCCCCTTCTCCTTACCTCTGGGCTCTACATGCAGGCTAAGGCCCGGCAGGGCAGACATCTGCCATGAGAGACCACTGGGCAGAGAAGTGAAAAGGTGGCAAATTACTGATGGGATTGCAGACACCTCCCCCCCAATCGGAAATACACAGTTCATGACAGTTCCTTACTAGCGTCCAGGAGGGAGGAAGCAGGGAGAGGTTGGGAGGTGTTACTTTCTGTCTCAGGGGAAAATAGGGACAGAGATGAAAACGGCCATCCCAAAAAGGAATCAGACCTGTGGGAAACAGGGCCTGCAGGTGGCCGGTCGTGGGTCTCAGCTCAGAGACAGATGGGGTAAGCAGGAGAATGAGGAAGCAGGGGGCTCTTGCACAGAAGGCCCTGAGTGACGGGAGCCCCAATCCTGCCTTGACTCACTCGGCCACCTTGAGACGCACTCCCCAGGGGGTCTGTGAAATAGCCCAGAGAGTGGACACCAGTTGCCCAGGGTCACAAAGCTGCTCAGGAATAGCAGTGGGGCTAGAACTCGGGAACCCTCGGTCCCAGCCCGCCTGCCTGGCTTCCTCCTCAGCACCAGCTGGGTAACAGGGCAAGTGTGAACCAAGACCCTTACCACGTGTCCTCCGTCCTCCCAATCTCCCTGTGGGGGGACCATCCACTCTTGTCACCAGAATCCATCCCTCCTTCTGGTGACAGTATCCCAGGTTTCCTCCGGGGGACCACTCCCCTCCTGACACTTAGCTGTAGCGGCAGGCACGAGGCTCAAGCCAGGCCAATCACAGCCATGCATTTGCTGTCCACAGTGATTGGTTCAGAGACCGGCCCATGATTCAGCAAGTGCCAATGGGACCCAGTGACGTTTTTGGAAGGAAGTGATGTGGCCTATTTCGCTGAGAATGCTAGAAATGAAGACCCGAGTCTGGACCCCCTGGGTGCTTCTACATGGAGCCTGAGAACGAAGACAGCATGGGGGAGGACCGAGGTGAAGGGGAGAGAGAAAGCGGGTCCTGATGACATTGTCTAGGCACCTGGATTAAGCTTGACCTGAAGTCGGTCCCAACGGACCTGTTCCTTGATATAAAAAAATAAATTTCTTGTTGTGTTAAACCCACTTGAGTGAGTTTGTTGTAAGCCAGAGGCTGACCACGGCAGGTGACGCTGCAGCGGCAGACCTGTTTTCCCTCCCCCCTGCATCTGGACAGTCACGGACACCCCTCCCCTCCAAGGAGGAAGGGAGTACAGGCTGAGGGGGACAGTCCTCCCCTGCAGCCATTCCAAGACAGATGTCCCTTTGCCCCCCCTGACACCCCCCCAAAGCCAGGTCCCCAGTTACCTTGAGCCATTGCTGATGAGAATACTCTCCCGAATGGTCAGGGTGCAGTAGTACCACACCAGCAGGAAGTTAAAAACTTCGTCCGTCACCCTGGTGGAAAGAAACAGCCCCGGGGAGGAGAGCAGGCATGAGAACCACCACAGAACCGCCAACCAGGGTGCGCGCTGCCCGCAGGGGTGCATCGGGAAGCTCCCGCTGACCCTGGGCGGGCGGAGGAAGCCTGGTCTCCACCTGGAGTGCCTGTCCCCTCCTCACCTTTCTTCCAGAATCCAACCCGCCTTCAAGGCTCTCGCTGGTTTCCTCTCCCTCCCTGAGCGCTCAGCCTGGGACCCCCTGTCTCCCTTCTAAATTCTTACTGTCTGACGTAAAATTTTTGGTGGAATGGCAACGGGACTTTAAGCAGAGAACCCAAAACTTTATTTGTAAACTGTCTACAGTGTCAAAATGTAAATTCCCTCCGTCCCCTTAAACCATCTGTAAACTTGGTGGCCCTCATGAAAATAGTTCTTACGGCCTGAACTGTCTGTAAGATGAAGGTAGGACTCCCTGCCTTCCCAGTGGTACCAGGGCTGGGCGGAGCAAGCCGTGAAGGCGGGCAGAACAGAGCAGGGGGGCTGTTGTGCCCCGGTGAGGGTGCAGAGGTGGCAGGCATGTCAGGGACCTGCCGGGGCCCCAGCTCTGCGGTCTGTGAAATGCGAAGGCTGACCCCCTGCCTGAACACTGCCGGGGGGAGGGGTCCTGGGACAGGGGCCGCAGCAGACGGCCCCCCTGGAGGGCCTGCCTGCCACGGACTCTAATGAAGGCTCTAGCTCCCACCCCAAAGGGAAGCGCCCTGTACCTGCCGGCGCCCTCCACCTGCATCTAGCGTGGGAAACAGAAGTGACTGTAGGGGCGCCAGGCATCTGCACCCGGGAGGGAGAACACTCCCCACCCCCTCCGCTTCTGTCTCTGAACTGGGACTATGACAACCCCAGGAGGGAATCGAGGGCGGGGATCCCAACAACACGCAGAAGCTGGACGGTGTCCTTTAAGCTGTGTGACCCAGCTTGTGGTCACAGATGACAGGCTTCCCACCTCAAGCCCTCCTGAACTAGCGCCTACAGACAGTCTCAGAGGGCCAGGAGCAGCCTCTGGGAAACTCAGGGCCTGAGTTCCAATCCCAGCTCGGCCTCCTTCCCGCTGTGGGACTGGGGGCTCGTTGGTGATTCTCCTGTGTCCCCCTGGGGTGGGGGGAGTACCAGCAGCTCACATGTAGGCCACCGTGAGCATCAGCCGAGTGTCACACATGAAGAGTGTAGAATAGTGCCTGGGCATTGGAAGGGCTGCATACGTTCCCTGCCATAATTCTGGAAGATTCAGAGAGTACCCAAGTGAGTCTCAGATGCGTAACTCTGAGGAAATCAAAGGTCTCCTTGACTTAAATAGGGTGTTGGGATGGGGTCGGCCCCTCAGTGCACAGGATCACTTAGACACTGACTTCTGAGCTCGCTTCCAGATGAGAGGCAGGTTGGGGGTACTGGGATATTTTTCATTGGTCCTTTGCTATATCTTGTCAGTAAAGAGAACAGAAGTAAAGTTTTATGTCCCCAGCATGTTAGGGACACACGTGAAGCGCTGGCCTTGGCCTGCTCTGCCGAAGTGTAGGAGCCTCCCCTTGCTGCTGTAACAGATGACCACAGACATACATTTATTTCCTTACAGTTCCGAAGGTCAGAAGTCTGCAATGGGTCAGCAAGGCTGGGCTCCTTCTGGAGGCTCTAGGGGAGGGTCCATTTCCTTACCGTTTCCAGATTCTAGAGGTGCCCACATTCCTTGTTTGTGGCCCTGCTTCACCCTGACCTCTGATCCTGACCCGGACCCTCCTATCCCCCTCTTCTAAGGACCCTTGTGCTTACATTGGGGCCACTGAATAATCCAGGACAATCTCTTCTCAGGATCCTTTCCGATCTGTGAAGACGTTTTGCCATGTAAGGTAATATGTTTGCAGGTTCTGGGGATTGGAACGTCTTCGGGGACCATCCCTCAGGCTGCCACACCAGGCCAGCACTAATTGGTGGGGACCTTCAAAGCTGCAGGCATGACATGGACCATCTGCCTGGGTCCTCGGACAACCCTAGAGGACTTCCTGTGCAGATGCTCCTACCACATCTGTACCCGTCTACAGAACTCCCAACAGCTACACCTGGCAGCTCCCGGCGTGCCTGGGGCTCAGAGCTCACTCTGCTGATGCGAGAGGCAGGCAGATCGGGAGGGAAGGGGAATTCTCACCCTCTGGAAGCAGTCTTCAACTCCCCTGAATAACAGCAGCTGGAAGAAAAATACCCGTGCTCCCTCGCCCCTCAAGTGGGATGACTGAAGCATGTTCCATGCTGTTCCCAGTTCTCCGGCAGCAGTGGAGTCCAGATGCCCACCGGGCAGCCTCTCCTGTCTCACTTCCATTCCCCTAACAATGTTTCCCGGGATCACCTCCCAAATAAACTGCTGGCACTCAACTGCTTGTCTGGGGGTTGTTTCTGGGGAACACGAACTAAGACAGTACAACTTCCCATTTTATCGATGAGGAAACTGAGGTTCAGGTAGAGAGGAAGTGAGCTGCCCAGGAGTGAAATCCAAACCCAAGCCCAACCAACCCAAGCTTAATGCCAACCACCTCTTTCCTGCCAGCTTCAAAGCCCAATCAGGACAGAGCACAAGTCTAACCAGATACAGCCTCTTGGCCTGAAGGCTCACCAAAGCCTCCCAAGGACCAGGCAACATGGGCAGATGTCCTCTGGCCATGGGGAAGATGAGGAAACACAGACACAGACAGATCGAGGGCTCTACCCGTATCGTGAGTGGCAGAGCTGGACTGAGACCCCGTGGTTCTGAAGAACGTCAGCCATGCCCAGCTCCAGCCTGAGAGGCACCGTGGAAGGGCCTTTGGGTGGGGCACCCAGCAAGGAAACCGGTCCAAGGGGGCAAGAGTAAGCAAAGAAAATCCTGCCCCTCAAGCGCACTCGGTATCGAGCTGTGACCTCCTCCAGCACACAATGACGGCAGCAATCACAGCTGCTCACACCTGGGCAGCACTTCAGGCCAGACACCATCTGAAACACCGTAGACATAACCTAGCCAGGCCTCTCAGTCACCCTACCATGTGGCTCTCATGACTCTCACTTTCTGTGTGAAGAAACTGAACTGGGGAGAGGTTAAGTCATTTGCCCAAGGTTAAACAGCAGGGTAAGCTTCCCTGAAGGTAACAGAAGAGAAATGGGCATGCCTGGGGCCCCCTGCCCCTGTCCTATTTGTAACCCCCGGAGGGTATACCAGGTTGAATAGTGTTCCCTCAAAATTCACGTCCACCCAGGACCTCAGAATATGACCTTATTTGGAAATAAGGTCTTTGAAAGTGTAATTAATTAAGGTCACACTGGGTCAGGGTGGACCCTCCAGAGACTGGCATCCTCATAAGAAGGTCATGAGCAAAACAAAGGGACACCCGGGGAAGGAGGCTATGGGATGAGACTGAGGCCCATGAAGCCGAGACTGGAGGGGAACAGCTTTCTCTCAGCCAGGAGCGCCGAGAAAGCCAGCACCACCAGGAACTGGGAGAGGCAAGCAGGACCCTTCCCTAGAGCCTTCAGAGTAAGCATGGTCCCACCAACCCCCTGATTTCAGACTTCCGGCCTCTAGAACTGTGAGAAAATAGATTTCTGTTGTTCTGAGCCATCCTGTTCGAGGCCCTTTGTTACAACAGCCCTGGGGAAATGCATACAGAAGAGGATGGGGAGAAAACTGAAATTTAGAACTTGACAACATACGACAGGTGTGCCCTTTTGAGGGCCCGGGATGTGCCAGCGCAAGGGAATCTGGTCGCACGTCAAGAACTTCTATCCTTTCCAGAGAGGCATGTGAGCAGGCGGCACTGGTGTGTGCAGTCTCTACCCAGCGGGGAACCAGGCCAGGCCCGAGGCAGCAGGCAGGCACGAGCCTAGGACCTCAAAGGGCCTTTGTTGGGACATTCAAGTGGCCAGACCAGCAACTGGACTCCCAGCCAAGCGCCTGCCAGGAAATAAACCCCTGACACGTGGGCCGAATGCCCAAGCTGTACTTGGCTGCCTCCCCTCAGGGCAGAAAACCCGGGGGGGGGGGCAGGGGGGGAAATGAAACCCCCTGAGGCAGAACAGCTTGAACCCACTGGCCTCAGCCTCTCAGAGCAGGATGGCCTCCACCTACTCCAAAAGCGGCAGCTGACGCCCTCACTGGCATCGCTGGTGCCAGGCACTGGGCAGAGCCTCCACACGCAGTTAGCACAGCTTGGCGTCACCTCATTTTACAGACGGGGAGACTGAGGCTCCTAGAGGGAACCTGCTCACAGTAATGGACAGTGAGTCCCAAACCCAGGATTCAGACCCAGGCAGTCTGTGATCTATGTTCCTTTCTTTCCTTTCTTCCCTTCCTTCCTGTCTTTTTCTTTCTCTTTCTTTTTATAATTGATATATAATTCACATACCATAAAATTCACCCTTGCAAAGTATATAATTCATTGGGTTTTATATGTTCACCGAGTTGTACATTCATGACTTCCATTTAATTCTGGAACATTCTCATCACTCCAAAAGAAACCCTACACCCATCAACAGTACCCTCCCCCATTTCCCATCCGCCCAGCCCCTGACCACTAATCTGCTTTCTGTCTCTCTAGATTTGCCTGTTCTAGACATTTCATATAAATGGAATCATATAATATGTGGACTTTTCTGACAAACTTGACTGAGCACAATGTTTTCAAGGGTCATCCATGTCAAAGCACGTATCGGTACTTCATTCCTATTTACGGCCAATAATATCCCACAGCGTCAGTGTGCCGCTGGGCTCTTTCCTAACTACTAGTTATAAGGGTTCTTCCAGCAGCTGTTCAGTAAATATTTGCTGGATGGACGTAGGGTGGACAGGACTGCTATTTCTCACGAGAAATGGCTCTTGTCTACCTACAGTCTACCAAACGTTGCAGATGCAGGACAGACGGCCCCCCAACCCCATGCCTACACACACTATCACCTTCCCGTTACCTGTAGTGAAGGACAAATCGGCACGCCACAGCACCCAGAAGCAGGATGATGGTCAGGTAGAGCTTGAACTTCTCATACTCATCCTTGTAAGCAAATCTGCAGTGACAGACACCCCCAGGAAAGGTCACACAACTGTTACTAGAGTTATAGCACTGTAACTGGATCCCATCTGGGGGCAGGGTCCTCAGCCCCATCAGATCCTTCACCCACCACTACCCACAGCCCGCAAGGACTTTCTCATCCGCTAAAGGAAAGCTCTGGTCTTGAATTAACAGCGATGATCAATTAGAGCAAGAGGGCCAATGTGCAAGGCTCCTGTGTCCCTGGACTCTCGGGTAGGTCTCCGGACCTGTGATGGGGATGGACGGGGGGTGGGGACAGGTTCCTTCCTAACCAGCTACCACAGCAGAAACCCCACGGCTGCACTGCCCCTGGGTCTGATGATTTCAGGTGACAGTACTGCCTGCTTCCCAGGAGAACTGTGTGTCACAGGAGTGGAATGGAGCGGGGGCCATTTCTCGTGGGAAAGTGGCACTTCTGCTCACCCAGTGTACTGACTGCGTGAAAAGAAGGAAAGAACTCTCCCAGGGTCGTCTCTCAGTGAGGAGGAGAATGTCAGAAAGATGAAGAGCCAGAGCCCCAACTATTAATATTTCTTTATTTATGCAAAAATTCTAGCTTGGTTCATTTCTCCTGAGTTGAAAGAACGAAATGCCTGCCTTCCCTAATGCCAGCCGGGGGTCTGAGATACTTACTTGGCCTGGTTGCTGAGAAGGGTCACATTCACATTGCCAAGGACCAGATTTAAGTAGAGCCTGGAAGGAAAGTACCTGTGAGGGCCACTGCGTTCCTTAACAGCCCTGCGAGGGGGCCCCAACCAGAACCATTCAACTCAGTAAGCACACGTGGAGCACGGTTGAGAACAGGGTGCTAGGCTCACTGGTAAAATTCTCACATGGAGTGAGAATAACGATCACCTAGAGAATGTGACAACTGTGACACGCAACAGTCATGACTAACTCATTTCCCCCCATTTTACCTGGCTGACAGACCATATTTCCCAAGCTCCCTTGCAGCTAATGTGAACATGTGACTAAGTTCCAGCCAATAAGATGAAAGCATGTGTACAATCTCTAGGCCAATTTAAAAAGGGCTCTTTTGGGGCGCCTGGGTGGCTCAGTCAGTTAAGCCTCTGACTTCGGCTCAGGTCAGATCTCACGTTCGTGGGTTCGAGCCCTGCGTCGGGCTCTGTGCTGACAGCTAGCTCAGAGCCTGGAGCCTGCTTCCGGTTCTGTGTCTCCTTCTCTCTCTGCCCCTCCCCCTCCCATGCTCTGTCTCTCTATCAAAAATAAATAAATAAATAAATAAATAAAAAGGGCTCTTTTTAAAATTAAGGTATAGGGGCACCTGGGTGGCTCAGTTGGTTAAGCATCCAGCTTCAGCCCAGGTCATGATATCATGGTTTGTGGGTTTGAGCCCCGCATCGGGCTCTGTGCTGACAGCTCAGAGCCTGGAGCCTGTCTGCAGATTCTGTGTCTCCCTCTCTCTCTTACTCTCCCCTGCTGGTGCTGTCTCTCTCTGTCTCTCAAAAATAAACAAATACATACATATATACATACATAAATAATACAATTTAATAGTTTCCAGTATATTACCAACATTGTACAACCATCGCCACTACCTAATTCTAGAACATCTGCATCATCCCCAAAGAAAGCCCGGACCCGTCAGCAGTCGCTCCCTTTCTTCCCTCTCCCGCCTGCATGTGGCGAGCACTAATCTACTTTACATCTATGGATTTGCCTGTTCCGGACATTTTGCATAAAAAGACTTGTGGAACATGTGGGCTTTGTGTCTGGCTTCTCTGCTGTCAACACTCTTCCACACGTCTTTTGGAGGGCAGAGTGCTCACTTCCACTGCGAATACAGACAGGAGTGGAAATTCTGGGTTACTGAATACATATGTTTTCGGCTTCACTGGGAAATGGCAAACCTTTCTTTTCTTTTCTTTTTATTTTTTGGAGAAAGGGATCTGCTTGCCCTCCACCCCCTGAGCGCGGGAAGGTGCGAGCCAGCTCTGGCGGTGCAGGTGAGGACAGCTCCCTGAAGGGCGGCGAAGCGAGGAGTTGGTACTGGAAAGGCACGGAGCCCCTCGATGGCCCCAAGAGCCCGCCAATTCCTGGCCCGCTCCCTCTGCACTGCCATGCTTGAGAGAGAAGCTTCCAGCTTGTTTGAGCCCTTGTACCATCGGGCTTTTGTTACAGAATAGCCTGTACTCTAACGCACTAATAAAGTGCCAATAAAAGGTTATGAAATCTCAGAGGAAGAAGGGCTAATTCCACAGAGGGAGAAGGGTCTTGGAGAGGCCTCGCTGAGTTGGTAATATTTGAACTGGGCTTTGAAGGATGAGTAGAAGGTTGAAAGGAGAAAAGCAAAGAGAAGAGTCTTCTAGGGGGCATTTCCAGTCTGGTGTAACTGAGGCCGAGGTATGAAAAAGAACATCTAGGTTTTTGGTCTGACAATACAGTCCCTACTTCCTGAAAGAGAAGTATCATTTTCCTTCAGAGAATCTCTTCCTCACAGACCCTAGGGTAAGGCACATGACCCAGGCTCAGCAGATCAAAGCAGTGGGTCCCCCTGATTGGGCCAATAACGGTCACGGGACACACTGGTCACAGGCCAATGAGGCTCAGTCCTGGGATTTTTCCCAGAACTAGGAAACAAAGACGCTTTCTCTCCTGGGGTTGCTAAGCGGGCAGAATGCACACCCAGCTGGTAGAGGAAGGCTGCCTAAGAATAAAGCGCACTGGCAGAGAGGGTTAAAAGAAAGCTCACTGAGAGACGGAGCCCAACAGTATCATTTGAGCAGCAGGATCTAGCCAGACCCACAGCAACGTCTGGACCTTTTAGTTACATGAGCCAATAAATCCCCTATTTGTTCTTAACCACTATGAGTTGGGTTTTCAGTCATCTGTAATCCGAAGATTGCCAACTGGTGTAAAATGCACGGAGGACTGAGGAGGCTAGAGCTAGGAAAGCGGATCTGAGCCACACTGTAAGGAGGGTCACGCTGTCTCATTCTATGGAAGATGATCACCATCCAACTTACAGAGATTTTAACCAAATTTAGCAAAAAAAAAAAAAAAAAAAGGAGAAGCCAAGCCAAATGTGAAAGGGCTAGTAAGCCTCCCGACAGGGGCTCTGACTCAGGGTCAGGCCAAAGCGGGACAAAGGGCAGACAGGAGCGATGCGAGCACACTGAGTAGCCGCCTGCGTCAGGTTTTGATACAATGCTGTTCGATCTCGCTCTGGAACAGGTGGCAGTGATGTCATGGGAGGAGATGGGACTTCTCTGAAGGAGGAAGACAGAAAGAACACAAGCTCTGGAGTCAGAGTATTCACATCCAAACTTGGGCTGAGCCCCCTGAGCAAAACACCCCCTATGTCTCTGGTCCTTGTAGAATTCAGATATCTGGGTCTGACTCACCAAACTGTAGACAATTCAAGAGCCCCCAGCACAATGCTAGGCATACATCGGGCACTCAATAAGGAAAAAAAGAGAGAGAGAGAGAGAGAGAGAGAGAGAGAAACCAAGAAAGAGACTCTTAACTACAGAGAAAATAACTAATGGTTACTAGAGGGGAGGGGGGTAATTAAAGGTGCACTTGTCGTGATGAGCACTGGGTGATGTACGGAATTAAATCGCTACACTGCACACAGGCAACTAACGTCGCGCTGTCTGCTAACCATACTGGAATTTAAAATAAAAATAAACAAATGTTGTTTTTGGGGAGAAAACAGCTTTCCTCTTGACCTTGGATGGCCCCAGGCACGCAGCAGGTGCTGGAAATGAGATCTTACATCTAGTTCCTTGGAAAAGCCCTCCCAGGAAGTTCACTCTGAGGTCCCCGCCCGTTCCATGGCGGAACGCATGAGGAAGCTTCCTTCTCTTTCTTGCCCTTGCTTCTCTTCTTTCCCTTCAACCTCAAGCCCCCACAGGGAGGTGGAAGTCGCACAGAGCAGGCGCGCTGGGCCTGGGCGTCGGCCCGCAGCGGGGTGGGATATGTTTCCGGTTCCTACCCATTCTTCTTGGGCAGGTAGGCCTCCATGTCGAAGAATATGTTCTGCCGCTCCTTGATGTTGGCACTCATCTGCTGAATGAGCTCTGCCTCCTCCCGACTGGCACGGTGCTTGTACCTGGTCAGAGGTGTGGGCACAGGAGAAGCAGGAGTGTTAATCAGGCTGGAGAAGAATCCGGGAGCTCTGGGCACTGCCCGCCCATCTTTCTATCTCATTGTTCCTTGTAACCTCAATTCCCGCCCCCCTGTGTCCTGTGGGTTTGACACTGGGTCCCTGCTAGCTTCGTGACTTTGGGGAAGTTCTTTAATCTCCCTGCCTTATTTTCCATACCTGAAAAACGGGCGCAGTAGCATCAGGCACATCTCATGGACAAGAGTTGTGAGGATTAAGTGAGCACAAGCAAAGCAACACATTTAGAATGATCCTTGATACTCAAGTAGGCGTTCAATGGGCCTCTACAGGCAATACCGTACTTCTTACTATTCTGGAAGAATAGCCTGAAGATTATGAGGAAGGCAGACAGGAAGGTGCTTTAGATGTATACGCAGCTTACTGATCATTGTCTGTTACTCTTTGGTAATATCAATTCTTAAAACTAGAAAAACAAGTCAGTGGACACACTCTCAGAATAGTAGGTGTCCTCATGGGTCAATCTTCTAACCCAACGGTTCTCAGCTGGAAACACTTGGCAATGCCTGGGGCCATTTTGTTGTCAAACAGGGGTAGAGGCCAGGGATGCTGCTAAACATACCAGAATGCACAGGACACACGCTGTAGCAGAATTTTCAACAGTTCCAAGGTTGAAAAATCCTAGCCTGATAAAGACTATTGAGTCTTACCATCAGTAAGATGTGTTTTTCCAAGAGTGGTGATATCATTACATGGAACCATCCACACTCTACTCCATGACTAATAGGACTCCATTTCCAAAATGGTCCGCCAAGGCTAGGGATATAACCAGTAACCTTTGCAAAAACTGTCCACACGGAAGGGAAGAACTGACCAGGAGTTACACACTATGATAGGGAGTCCCAGGTAGGTAAACTGGGATAAGCCCTTCAGAGCCTCAGTCTCCCTGCCTGCCTGGGGATCACAGCATTCACTGGGCTCCTTCGCCTACAGGGGGTGAGACCACTTTCCAAACCATGAGGACGTGAGGACGGGAAGTGGACATATGATCCTGGCCTCAAGAACTGAACTAAATCATGAGCTTTGGTATGTTCCCCCTGGGGATGCCACACTTCCTACACCAGAGACCTCTAACAACTTTCCTCTAAGGAACTATCTCTCACCCTCTTTCCCCTTCCATATGGTTCAGGTAAGACTGTCCCATCCCCCAGGTCTATGAGCTAAGCATATGACCTGGTCTTGACTAACCAGAGTTTCAGTGATTAGTTCATAAATGGGCCTGTGACCAATTCCAGCCAATGAGGATCACACCCAGAACTCTTGCTGGAAAAACAAGTTATTCTGCTGGGGTAACGAAGCCCATAGGAAGGATGGCAGGAAGATGCAAGTTTGGCACTGACGGTGGCCATAACGGGACAGTCAGCCTGAGAGTGAAGCCGATCTAGAGGAAGGCAGAATTCAGAGCGGGGGGGGGGGGGGGGGATCCTAAAAACGTCTTTTGGCCCATGGATCCAGTGATGTCTGGAACTATGCCTGGGTTTCTTTCCATTAAAATTTCCATTCTCTGCCCAAGACAGCTTTGAGTTGGGTTTCTATCCCTTAAACCCAGAGGAGCTGCAGCCTCACCTACCTCTGGAGTGTGTGCTTCAAGTCCTTTAGTCGCGTCTTCTGCTTGTTGATGGAGCCGCTGCACAAAGTCTGGAGTGAGGTCAGCTCCTCCAGCTTCTGCCGGTAGACCCTGTGGGTTTCCTGACGGACAGAGGAGCCCAAGCAGGTAGATGGGAGAATGTGAACGGGACATTTTTCAAAATCTGTTTGCGTCATGGGACGTGACTAGGGACGTCAGTTTGGCAGCGGAGGGGATACAACTACCACTATCGAAGATGCGGTTTACTGGGGCGCTCAGGGGACTCAGTCGGTTCCGTGGCCGACTTCAGCTCAGGTCGTGATCTCGCACTTCACAAGTTCGCGTGGGGCTCTGTGCTGACAGCTCGGAGCCGGGAGCCTGCTTCGGCTTCTGTGTTTCTGACTCTCTCTGCCCCTCCCCTGCTCACGCTCTCTCTCTCTCAAAAATAAATTTAAAAAACATTAAAAAAAAAAAAAAGATGTGGCTTACAAAGCTGGGGCTGGAAATGGGAAGGCAGCTGGGACAGCACTTGTGGAAGGAACCAATGTTTCTTTTTCCCCTATACGGCCTCTATCCTTCCTAATGGTAACGGCAGCCAAATAATGCCTTTGAGAGGCCACCTCTTGTCAATTCTTGTTCCAGATGGCTTGACAGGTGCGGCCACGTGACCTAGGCCTGGCCAATCAGCACCCTCCAATCCCCTAGCCACTGACCGGCCCAGAGGCAGACACGTGGCTCATTTGGGCCAATGAGAGTCAGTCCGGGGACTTTGGCTGGAAGTGTTGGTTTAGAAACGCCCTCCATCTTCTGGGTTCACTAATCCGGTAGAAGGTACACCTGGGGCTGCTGAGCAAATGAAGCCAAACACGAAAATAACTGCAACCCGGTACAAGACCGCATTCTCACAGCGTCCTTTCAGCCCGTAGATCTTACCAGGTCTGAATGTAATGGTCTTCATGATAAGAATTAATAAATTCCTTTTCACTTAGGTCAATTTGAGCTGGGTTTCTGATCCTAGCAATGAAGAGAGTTCTGGCCATGTCAACTAAAACAAGGACCTACCTCTTCCCTTAAAGCCAGCACCCCCTAGCCCAGGCACAGTCACTCCAATAAAGCCAGTATCTGGAAATAAACATTCAGGGCCATAAGGCAAGGAGAAATACAAGAGACTTCGACCCAAAGAAGGGAGGCTGAACACAGTGACTTCTCCATCACGCTGCCACAGCTCACCTCCCCCAACGTTACACCCCAACACATGCAGAGAAACAACCCCTTCCCTCTAGAGTTCTGATAATCGAAAACAAACACAACAATTTGGAGGAAAAATTATTAGGGACAGGGACCATGAAATTTAAAAAAGCAATAACCTAATGAACATATTTAATGTGTCTGTTTTCTGAGGTGCCTGGATGGCTCAGTCAATTGAGCATCCTCCTCATACTTAGGTTCTGGTCAGGCTCTAGCTATTGGTGAGTCCGAGCTCCACATTGGGCTCTCTGCTATCAGCGCGGAGCCAGCTTCCAATCCTCTTTCCCTCTCTCTCTGCCCCTCCCCCGCTTGCACACTTTCTACCTCTCTCAAAAATAGATAAACGTTAAAAAAAATTAAAGTGGGGGCGCCTAGGTGGCTCAGTCGGTTAAGCCTCGGGCTTCGGCTCAGGTCATGATCTCGCGGTTCGTGGGTTCGAGCCCTGTGTCGGGCTCTGCTGACAGCTCAGAGCCTGGAACCTGCTTCAGATTCTGTGTCTCCCTCTCTCTCTGACCCTCCCCTACTTGCGCGGTCTCTCTCTGTCTCTCAAAAAAAAAACACATTAAAGTGTCTGTTTCTATTGGTGGTGGTGACATGCATTTAACAGAGGGAGAGAAAAGGGGATGGGTAAAGGGTGAGGTCTGAGCCCAAACTCTCACATCTGCCAGGTGGGCTCTCTAGACAAAACAGTGAAGTCAGAAAATAAGGAAGAAGTGAAGGCAATGAAGTGAAGAGAAAGCAGAGACAGCATCAAGAACACTGTGAGCAAGTCCCCCTTGGCCCGGAGATGAGACGGCCTGGGCTCCTGAATTCCCTCGGGATTCTCACCTCCTCCTTCCTGGGCCCCCTGGGGAGGAAAGTCATGCCTTTATGTCACTTTTCATTTTATTTTAAACATTTTCTTTTTTTTTTAAGTTTATTTTGAGAGAGAGAGAGAGAACACACAAACAGGAAGGGACTGAGAGAGAGAGAGAGAGAGAGAGAGAGAGAGAGAATCCCAAGTAGGCTCCACACTGACAGCACAGAGCCTGACATGGGGCCCGAGTCCACAAACTACTAGACCATGGCCTGAGCTGAAACCAAGAGTCGGGCACTCAATGACTGAGTCAGCCAAGTGCCCTTAACTTTTTATTTTTAAATAATTTCAAACTTGCTGAAGAACTGTAAGAAGAGTAGAGAACTCCCCAGTACCCTTCACCCAGATTCACTGTTAGCATTATGCCATTCATATTTGCTGTAGTGTGTGTGTGTGTGTGTGTGTGTGTGTGTTCTTCTATATCAGGCATCAGCGAACTACAACCCACAGGTCACACGCAGCCACCAGATTTTGCATGGGCAGTAAGCTAGAAATGGTTTTTGCCTGGTTGAAAACACTCACAAGAAGAATACTTCATGACACGTGAAAAGTACATGAAATTGAAATTTCAGTATCCATAAATAAACTTTATTGGAGCACAGCCACACCCGTTCATTTACATATTGTCGAGGCTACTCTGGTGCTACAACAGCAAAGTGAGTTGTTGTGACACAGACCATATGGCCCGCCAAAGCCGAAACCCTCACTACCTAGCCTTTCTGCCAAAAAAGTTTGCCTGCTCCTTTCTAAACCATTTGGGAGCTGGTTGTAGACAACATGCTTCTTTACTCTTAAATACTTTGGTGCACATTTCCTAAGCGCACGGCACTCTCTTGTGTATTCACAGTACAACCATCAAATCACTGTGTCTCCCTAGGCTCCTCCAGTCCGCGGCAGTTCCTCAGCCTCCCCTTGTCTTTCACGACATGGACATTCTCACAGGATACAGGCCGGTTGTTTTGAAGAATGTCCCTTCATCCAAGTTTGTCAGATATTTCCTCATGATAAGACTTTGGTTATGCATTTGGGACAGAAATGCCATTAGAGTGACACTGTGTCCTCGGTGTCTCCTATCCAGAGGGACACAACACAGTGTCTGTGATGTTAACTATGATGGCCTGGGAAAGTCTCTGTCCACTGCTTTCTCCACTTAGAGGCTGTGATTTATTCGCTTTTGAATTCCTCAGTGCCCGAACAGCCCTCTATCTTTGCTGAACTAATCTGCCAGTAACAAAGGAAACCTTCCAGACCTGGAGACAAGGACAGGGGCAGAGAGACCCCAAATGGAGTCCACAGCCTTTGAGAATGGGGGGTCTCTGGACCCAGAGGCCCCTGACACGCCAGCTGGGGCTCCGGGAAGACAACACAGGGCCATGCCACCTCCTGGCTCTCTTTGGTGCTGGGTTCCACTACAGAAAGATAAGACCAAGTCTGCAACATCAGCGGCCAGATGCTCACCAGGCCCTCTTGGGTTTAAATTAATATTTAATTTCAAAGTAAAACATGAAGACATTATCCTCGTTAAAAATTAAAACACTACAGCCAGCTCCAGCCAGCTATGAATACCCCCATCCTTGCCCTCCCTTATCCAGAGGTAACTACTATTACCAGCGTCTTCTAGACCTTCTATGTATTCTTTCAGACTGCAGTCCATTTATCGATGTATTTCTGTATTCTACATAGGTCTATTTCTATACATATGCACACAAATATATATACATATTTAGTAAAAATACATGCTGTTGCAAAAATTAATTGTTCCTAATACCTTTTCTCCTTTATTTCTTTTAGTAACAGGACCCCACTGAGTTGTAGCTGGGCACATGGCTGCTCAGTAACAGACATCTCCCAGCCTCCCTTGCAGCTATGTGTAGCAGCAGGACTAAGAGTTAGCCAAAGGGATGTAGGTAGAAGTGACGTGTTTTGAATAAGGAGATGCCTGCCCTCCACTGTCCCCTTCCCTGGCTGGAATGTGGCAGCAACAGGTGCAGTTACCTTGAAACCAGAGATGGAAGCCACATGTCAATGGCAAAGCCCAATGTCCCTTCCCCAGCCAAACCAACCTTGGGACCTCATGTGACAGAGCTTCTCACCTCTGATGGCTTTAAAACATGACTACCCACCCTTTAGCCCGCCTCACACAGAGAGGCGGGATCTCTGTTCCCTCCTCTTACATACAAACAGGCTTGTGGCTGGTTTGACCAATAAACCATGGCAGGGGCCACATTACAGCTTCTGAGAAGGAGTATGGAAGCCCACGAGGCTTCTGCCTTCTGTGCTGGAACATCTGCCTTTAGACCAAACAATTCAACTACCCTGAGGCCGCCACGCTCTATGGAAATCCTAACCACATAGAGAAGCCACATGTAGGCACTCTGAGCAATAGTCCCAACTAAGACAAACGTTCTTGTCATTCCAGCTCAGGCGTTCAGATGCACGTGGTAAAGAAACCTCCAGATGACTCTGGCCACAACCATGTAAGTCACTCCCAGCCACTCAAGTCTTCCCAGCTACGGCCTCTGACATCATAGAGCAGAGTCAAGCCACTCCCACCATGGCCCTGTCTAAACTCCTGACCCACAGAATCCATGAGCAAAATGTAATTATTGCTGTTTCATAGAGCAATACATAACTGGACACCATTTACCCTGGACCACACTCCCTTTGGACTGTTATGTGAGAAAGAAGCTATGTCATTAAAGGCTTTTTTTCTTTCTTTCTAAATTTGGGGATCTCTTTGTTATAGCAGCATAGCTTAGACCCTAACAAACATACTTTTGATTTTTAAAAATATATTACCGGTATCAGAGTACAGATATGATTCTACAACTTTTTTTCTCACTCAACAATATGTCTTGAAGATCTACCAACACCAGAATATATAGATATACTTCATTCCTTTTAGTGCTATGCAATAGTTCATGCTATGGACATGCTACAGTTTACTGAGCCACTCTTCTGTTGCTGGACATATAGGTCGTTTCTAGTCTCTGCCTATAACCAACAATGCGACACTGAAGAATATCTTTGCACTGCCTCCCTGGGCATACGCACAAGCATCTCTCTAGGGAAGAGAAGACCGATTGCTGGGTCAGAGTGTACAGCCTTGGTTTTAGTTTTAACAGATCTTGGCAAAGTACCCACAGAGCGGCTGTACCAATTTACACTCCCAACCATAGTGTATGACACTTGTCCACACCTCATCAACACTCAATGACATCTTCTTTTCTACAGGCACTTCTCTAATGCTCTGCCAGTGATGTTTTCTGCTCAATGCTATGGCATCAGACTGGGTAGGGATGGAAGTCCGTGAGCCTTCCCACAATTTTGTCCCCAGGCATGTGGAGTCACTCCCGCTCCCCTCTGGTTCCCTCTCTGCCATCAGCCAGAACCACTCCCAGGGGAGATCCTGTATTGGAGACCACACATCTGGTCTACTCTTGTCCCCAGCTCCAGGCTCAGGGTCTGCCGGCTACAAGGAGGACTAGGTGGGGAGGGGGGAGGGGGAGTCAGCAACAAGGCCCTTAGTGTGACACACGCTCCCCTCCCAGGGCATTCCGCGCCCACGCCCAGACTCCACGGATCTGTCTCACGCCAGTCCCACAAGCAACAGCAACGTTTATCAATTCATTTCTTGGATCCGAACTTTTCTCCAGAAAGCTGCCTCTTTCTTTAACTGTGGTAAAATACATACGACATAAATTTTACCACTTTGATCAGTAAAAATTTTTAAATTTTTCTAATTTTTATAAGACATGTGTTAAAAATTACCCTCTTAATTATTTTTAGTGTAGGGGCAACTGGGTGGCTCAGTCGGTTAAGCTTTGGACTTCAGCTCAGGTCCGAAATCCAGCTCCGATCTCACAGTTCGTAGCTTTAAGCCCCATGTTGGGCTCTGTGCTGACAACTCAGAGCCTGGAGCCTGCTTTGGATTCTGTGTATGTGTCTGTCTCCCCTTCCCCCCGCTCATGCTCTGTCTCTCTCTCAAAAATAAATAAAAAATTAAAAATTTTAATTAAAAAAACTATTAATCATTTTAAGTGTACAATTCAGGGGCATTAGATATGTTCACATCGCTGTGCAGCCATCGCCACCGTCCATCTCCATCAGCCCCACTGAAACTCCAAACCCATCAAACAATGACTCCATTTTCTGTTTCCCCAGCCCCTGGCAACCACCATTCCGACTCCTCTAGACCCGTAAGTAAAACTATGTATTGTCTTTTTAACAAAACAGAAGAGGATATAGTTTAACTGAATCACAGAACATGTGGACCCTTCTAGTTCTTCATAATTTATGTCTGACTTCTCAGAAACACTTTGGGGGGAAAACGTAGGGTTTTTTGGGGACGGCAGGGGGGGGCATGAGTGATTACATTTTTTTAAATTCCAGTTACTTAATATACAGTGTTATGTTAGTTTCAGGTGTACATTACAGTGATTCAACGATTCCATACGTCACCCGGTGTCATCACAAGTACACTAGTTAATCCCCGTCACCTATTTAACCCATCCCTCCTCTCCCCTCCCCTCCAGCAACCAGCAGTTTGTTCTCTATAATTAAGAGTTTGTTTTTTGGGGGCACCTGGGTGGCTCAGTCGGTTAAGCATCTGGCTTCGGCTCAGGTCATGATCTTATGGTTTGTGGGTTCGAGCCCCACCTTGAGCTCTGTGCTGACTGCTCAGAGACTGGAGCCTGCTTCCGGTTCTGTGTCTCCCTCTCTCTTTGACCCTTGCCTGCTCGCACTGTCTCTCAAAAAAACTAAAAAACATTTTAAAAATTAAAAATAAAAAGTTTATCTCTTGAGGGGCGCCTGGGTGTCAGTTAAGTGTCTGACCTTGGCTTCAAGTCATGATCTCACAGTTCTTGAGTTCAAGCCCCGCATCAGGCTCTGTGCTGACAACTCAGAGCCTAGAGCCTGCTTCAGATTCTGTGTCTCCCTCTCTCTCTGCCCCTCCCCTGCTCATGCTCTGTGTCTCTCTCTCTCAAAAACAATAAAACATTTAAATACAAGAGTATCTTTATTTCTTTTTTCCCTTTGTTCATTTGTTTTGTTTCTTAAATTCTACATATGAGTGAAAGCATACGGTATCCTTCTCTGATGGACCTACTTCACTTAGCATTATACTCTCTAGCTCCACCCACATTGGCGCAAATGGCAAGATTTCATTCTTTTTATGGCTGAGTAATATTCCATTGTGTGTTTTGTGTGTGTGCATGTGTGTGTGAGAGAGAGAGAACCAGTATATATATATATGTATATAATAATGTTACTATAAACATGGGTGTACAAGCATCTGTTTTGAGTCTCTGCTTTCAATTCTTTGGGGTATATACCCAGAAGTGGGTTTGCTAGACCAAATAGTAACTCATTTAATATTTTTTAAGGAACCACCATACCATTTTCCACAGCAGCTGCACCATTTCCTACCCACTGTCTCTGGATGCATTGCCCACAGAGCGGTTCTGGGAGGCTGGATGGGGGGTAGAATTCTTGTCCTCCTTTGGAATCCCTGGCTGTCTTCTGCACGTGAGGGGGTCTCCGGAAGACCCTCAATTAGACCTGTGCTTTGAGATGCTTTTTCCAGGAGCAAGATAAGCAGCAATCCGATCTCCAATCCTGCCTTTCATCCAGTCAACCCTGAACCCAGGGCCACCATCTGGAAGCTTTCTGTCGTCTTCGCAACCACGCAGCTCGTCCCCTTCTGGTTAATGTTTCTTTGGAGACCCATCCCTCCCCCACACTTGGTCACTGAAATCTGGCCAGGAATGAGGTTGAACCTGTCCTAGGTTTCAGGGCTTATGACCCAGGCCTGGCCGGCTAGAACACTAGCTCCTGATGCAGGCAGAGGATTCGGAGACCGGAATTTAAAACCAACAAAACTCAGCTGGGGAGGGTGGGGGTGGGGAGCTCTCATCAGAATTGACCAAGAGAAGCTCTTCCTCCACCAGTTTGAAGGAACAGGAGCTAATCTGAGCCCAGAGCTAATGGGGCCATCTTGCTTCACCACAAATCCACCTGATGGGAAAACAGGGCGGAGGGAGGTGAAGGCTCAGCCCTGAGGGTTTATTTGAGCCCCTGGAGCTACTTATAACCTGAAAATGGTATACCTTTGGATTCCCAATTACATCAGCAAACAGTGTTTCGGTCCATTTAGCTTGGCCAGTTTGAACTGAATGTCTTCATTTCAAAGGCAAATGTCAGGATCTAGATTAAAATGCCTAAGAACAGGGGCACCTGGGTGGCTTGGTCTTGATTTCGGCTCAGGTCCTTATTTCATAAGATTCCTGAGTTCAAGCCCTGCGTTGGGCTCTGTGCTGATGGCACAGATCTCCTTGGGATTCTCTCCCTCTCCCTCCCTCTTTTTCTTCCCCTTCTCTGCTTGTCTGCTCATGTTCTCTCTCACACACATACACAAGAGAAATAAATAAACTTTAAAAAAATGTCTAAGAACAGAGTTTTCCTCCTGGGCAAAGTTAACCACACCAGGAAAGAAGAGAAGCCACAAATCTCAGACTCATTATTACCAGCCTCTTGCCCCAGGCTCTATGATCATCCTAAAGACAAAACAAGGACCTGGAGCCTCACTGAATGAATCCTTCATCAAGCTAGTAACTAAACGGGCACCGAATAATTATGGAGATGTCTGAGCAATCAAATTGGGTGGTTTTTTTTAATTTTTTAAATGTTTTATTTATTTTTGATACAGAGAGAGACAGAGCATGAGAGGGGGAGGGGCAGAGAGAGAAGGATACACAGAACCGAAAGCAGGCTCCAGGCTCTGAGCTAGCTATCTGCACAGAGCCTGACGCGGGGCTCGAACCCACGAACGTGAGATCTGACCTGAGCCGAAGCCGGAGGCTTAACCGACTGAGCCACCCAGGCGCCCCAAATTGGGTGTTTTTCTACCACACTAAGGAACCATCATTTTTTAACAACTTTATTGAGATATAATTCACATACTATAAAACTCACTCATTTTACGTGTACAATTCGGTGATTTTTATACATTTACCAAGTTATGCAACTATTACCACATCCAGCTTGAGGACATTTCCACCACCCAGTAAAATCCCTCGCGTCTATGACGGCACTCACGCCCCACTGGCAACCACTAACTCACCTTCTGTCCCTACAGATGTGTCTTTTCTGGATATTTCATATAAATGGGGTCACACAATATGTGCTCTTGTGTCTGGCTTCTTTCCCTCAGCATCACGTTTTTGGAGTTTATTTACATTGTAGTACACACAAGGATCCCGTTACTTCTTTTATGAAAGACCTCTGTTAGTCAAGTAATGGGTTTTTTTCATAAAGGGAAAATCTGCTCTTGGATTTCTTCTGGTCAGGGAAAACAGGTACTAATGGAGGTCTGTCGTAAAAGCAAACTCGAACTTTCAGAAAACAAGAGCTACTCTCTGCTTTATGACATTGCGGCTTACGAAAGGTTTCGTAGGACGGCTGTACTTTCAGATAGTAGGGAAGCATGTATTACTTGGTTTCCATTGCTACTTCACAATAAAACCTTGGTACAGAGGCATCACATGTGTCTACCCATTCACCTGTTACTGGACATTCTGGTTATTTCCACTCTTTTGCTACTATAAATAATACTTCCAGGAATACCTACAAATCTTTGTGCAGAGATATATTTTCATTTCTCTTGGGTAGAGACCCAGGAATGGAATTGCTGGTCATATGGAAAATGTATGTTTAACTTTTAAAGAAAATGACAAACTGCCAAACCACTATTTTTATTTCTAAACTTGGCAGCAGCGGGTTGGAACATGGGAAACACCAAACACTGTGAGTTTGCTCTCGGCACAGCGCGCAGGGAGTACCAGCTTATTAAATGTGATTGACTCCCACATCAAGTTGCGACCTCTAAAAATAACCCAGAATGCTGGGGGCACCAAAGCAGACAAGCAGCTGCAGAAGAAAGTACTCCATTTGGGAGCACAAAGCAACCCCCACCCCCTAACCGTCTAGTTCAAGGCCAAAGAAAAGAAACACATTTGATAGACTATCTAAGGATGGCACTTTACAGGGGGGTGGGGGGGAGAGAATAATTATAAGCAAACATTGCCAGTAAAGAATCAAATGCTAACTACATAACATTTCATCAAAATCTCTAAAAGAGAAAATACAAGCATAGTACATTTGTGTGGTCATGCTCATGTAAATGACTGACAGTGAACCTACAGAGCTGTTTCTTTTTTTTTAAGTTTTATTTATTTAATCTCTACACCCAACATGAGGCTTGAACGTACAGCCCCGATACCAAAAATCACATGCTATTCTGAATGAGCCAGCAAGGCACCCCAGAGCTGCTTTTCTTTATAAACCTTTTAGTACTGTTGGGTTACTTTTTGGTCTCCTGCTTATTTTATTATGAAATATTTCAGGCATGCAAAAAAAGAAAGAAAATCATATAATTAGTAGAAAAAAAACATGGACAATATTCTCACCCTCAGTCTAAGAAATAATAGTAGGGGAAGCCTGAGTAAGTCAGCTGGTTAAGCAGCCGACTTCACCTCAGGTCACAATTTCATGGTTCATGGGTTCGAGCCCCACGCACTGACTGGGCTCTGTGCTGACAGCTCTGGGCCTGCTTCAGATTCTGTGTCTCTCTCTCTCTACGTCCTTCTCCCACTCACACACTTTCTCTCAAAACTAAATAAATAAACATTTAAAAAAAGACAAAAAGAAATAATAGTTGGGGTGCCTGGGTGACTCCGTTGGTTTTGCATCTGATTTTGGCTCAGGTCATGATCTTACCACAGCTGGTGAGTTCTACCCCGTGTCGGGCTCTCTGCTGTCAGTGCAGAACCCACTTCATATCCTCTGTCCCTCTCTCTGCCCCTCCCCTGCTCTCTCTCTCTCTCAAAAATAAACAAGCAAAATAAGAATTATTTCTTTTTGTGCAAGAGAATTAAAAGTCCGTATGTATACTTCCAGAGGATATGCTTCCTATTCTCTGCCCCCAAAGAGGGGGACCTCTGTGCTGGTTATTTTTGCCCCCATGCCCACCCCAGGTCAACCCTGTCTTTCTGTGTTCCCTAGTAGGCTGAGCCCTACGAACTGAACCGCATCTCCTGGACTCCCTTCCCTGCCTCCTACTCGGGTTTAGCCAATGGATGCGGTGGGAGGAGAGAGAAAGTGAGGTATTTATCCCTCCCGCCTCCTTCCTGCTTTGCTGCAGCCTTCAACCACCACAGCTCCTGTCCTGCAGCACCTCTTCCCCAGCAACAAGATTTGGCCAAGCTCCCTCTGCCCCTTTAGGAACAGGACTGGCCCAGCTCTAGGGGCCTCACTCTTAAAGTGCCACACCTCTGTAAATAGCCCCTCCCTTAAACTTTTTTCAGTGAGACCCTTCGGGGAGAGTCATTTGCTCCTCACCAGCGCTTCCCCCCCCACCCCACCTATCTCCACTCTACTGAATCTGACCCTATCACTCCCTTTACCATATATGTGTATCAGCAAGTAATACATAGTATTGTTCTGAATGTTTTTTAACTTTATCATACATGTCATACTGTATATATGTCTCTGCGACTTTCCATTCAACGTTGCTCTTCTTTTAAAAATATTTATCCGTGTTGACACGTGCTGTTCCAGTTTATTCATTCTGCTCACTGTATAATGCTCAGTGGAATTATCCATTCTGAAGGATGTTCAAGTTTCCAGTGTTTAGCTGTTATAAACAAGTTTTCTGAGAATTCTTCTACATCTCTATTTGAACTTTGAACTCTGTGGACATGTATTGCTTCTAAGCATGTAGAATGGATTAAAAGAGAGGGAGGAGCACTAACAGGGCTCCGTGAGCTGGGATGCCCATCCCTGCTTCCCTACGCGCTAACGACCATCCTTTCACATCACGTACAGGAGACACAAACAAGCGAGTCTCCACTGGCAGCGTAGGCAACCTGCTGCCTTTCCTGTTCTCTGAGGCGCCGAGCTCTGCCCCAGTGGGAAGATGAGGTTCATGACTTCAGGTCCCAGCACGGCTGTGAAACATCTGGAAATGCCTAATTAACACAACATGGCTGAATAGTAAGATCCAGAACTGGGCAGTCACAACCCAAGTCAGCATTGATTGCAAGAACTGCCAGCAATGGAGTCTCATGGCACTTTCAGATAGAGCTCTGGCCCAGAAGCACCGCGAATTGGTGGGCAACCCAGCAGACTGCAACAGAGCCGTGGCCACCAAAATGTGGTGCCTGTTAGCTGTGCTTCTCTCTAGTGGTACGCTTGTGAGAGATTACATCCATACGGTTTTCTTTCCAAGGAAGCCAGTTCAAATAAAGATCTCCGGATGCTGAACATACCTAAGACTCAGCACCAGGAAAACACTACGGATGGCAAGCTGACTTCACCTACACTGCATCAATTCTATATTGGAAAATATTCTAAGTCACGTGCCAGCACTGATTAGTGATGTCTGATAAGGAGCAGTAAATGCCGATGTTAGACGTTTGTCAGACGCGTGGGAGGCTCAACAGCCTAACTCTTCATATCCAGAGTCTCCCACTTCTGAGAGAAGTTATGGGATCTCTTTGTACCTCAGTTTCCTCAGCTGTTAAAGGGTTAGGGGATGAGGTATATGTGGGGTGTCTAGGGGGCTCAGTCAGTTAACTGACTTCAGCTCAGGTCACGATATGGTGGTTTGTGAGTTTGAGCCCCACATCAGGCTCTGCACTAACAGTGCAGAGCCTGCTTGGGATTCTCTCTCTCTCTCTCTCTCTCTCTCTCTCTCTCTCTCTTCCCCCTCCCCCCCTCTATGCCCCTCCCCCATTTGTGCTCTCTAAATTAATTAATTAATTAATTTAAAAAAAAGAGGAGGTATATATAATAGGCCATGTACTGTTTTTTAAATCAGTTTTATTGAGGTATAGTTTACATAACAATTCATCAATTTTCAGGTATAGAATTCAATGAATTCTGGCAAATAGGTACAATTGTGTAAACACCACCACAACCAGGACATAAATCAAAGGTTCACAAACTCTGCGGGTTCACCAGGCTCTTAATGTCTCAGTAAAACTTTAACAGTCTTCAGGACAAGTAACTGAAAAGTATGTATGCTCTAACAACTTAGTAGCCTTTTAGGGGGAAAAAAGGATACTCAGAAACTGACAAAATCTTTTTTATTTCATTCTGAAATAACCAAAATTATTATTTACTTATGAAACGTGTGTGACTATTGGGCTCTGCACAAATTCTCAACCCTTGGAATTGTATTAGACACTCTAACCCTCATTTTGTGTTCCACACTGATTTTCACCTAGTACTTGACTTCAATCACAGACCAGTAAAAACCTAACTTCACAAAGATATGACATCATCAATAAGAATGTAGCACGATTAATGTGCAGGTGTGAACCATCCCAAGTTAGCAGGATATGACAGATGTCACTGTGTTTCTCTTAAAAATTTAAATTATCCTGGGGCACGTGGGTGGCTCAGTCGGTTAAACATCTGACTTCGGCTCAGGTCACGATCTCAAGGTTCACGAGTTTGAGCCCCATGGTCAGGCTCTGTGCTGACAGCTCAGAGCCTGGAGCCTGCTTCAGATTCTGTGTCTTCCTCTCTCTGCCCCTTCCTTGCTCACAGTCTGTTTCTCTCTCTCTCTCTCTCTCCTTCTCAAAACTAAACATTTAAATATTTTTACAAAAAATGTTAAATTATTCCATAGAATCCCTGTGAGCTTGCTGCAGCTCCTCGGTGGTGCACTGACACAGTCTGGGAATCACGGGTATAGAATGTTTCTATTATCCCCCCACCCCTGGCCCCCCACAAAAGATGGCTGTCTAGCATCCCTCTCTCTCTCTCTCTCTCTCTCTTTTTTTTTTTTTATTACCAACAGTATTTTCCTTTTCCTTTATAGGACTAACCCTCTCTCATTCTCATTTCATACAGTTTGAGTGGCCCTCATTCCAGTCTTGGTCCCCAGGGATAGACAAGTATCCAAGACCCACCCAATCAGTGCCACTGATTAAGCAAGGTTTAGCAAGGATTAATCAGGTGACCCACGTCAGGCCAATGAGAGTTGGCCTTGGTACTCCTGCTAGAATTACCAGGGAAAAGATGCTCTGTTTCTGCCAGATTTGCCAACCTGGTAGATGTCAGCCTGGAGCTGCCAGGGCACATCTTTGCCATAACATAAGAGAGGCTGCCTGAGCATAAAACGGATATAGAAGAACCAAACTGAGAGACACACACGCACAGACATCATCGGAGCCCCCGGATCTAGCCTTGCCTGGAGCCATTTGTTACCGGACTTCCCAACATATGATAAGCCAATAAACTCCTTTTTTTTTTGGCTTATAGGCAGCTAACCAGGGTTTCTGTCACTTGCAACTAAGAATCCTAATGCATTATGTTAAAGCACTTTACAAATGAAATGTAAAAAGTTTGAACCCATTCAAAGTTTCTTTCCAGAGCCAAGGGTCTCAAGATACTTTGGGAACCCACTGCGTTAGGAACCCAAAAAATATCTGAGATACACAGCAGATTTGGGTTCAAATTCCAAAATTCCATGATTTTCAAGTTACTTACCATCCTTTAACCTCAGTATAAAGCAGGGTTGTCATTTAGATTAAATGGAATAATCCGTGTAGCATAGAGTAGGTTCTTACTTTGGTTATTATTATTGTCAGCCTTTGTTTTGTTGATAAAGAAACTCAAGTCCAGAGTGGCGGCTTGGTAACAGTAAGAGACTAGACAGCAGCAAGGCTCCGGCCTGGACCCAGGAAATGTGGCTCCCTGTCCAGGGTTCCTGCCATACAGCCCACTTCTAAAGAAAAAGACCCATAAGGCAATGAAAGAAGAGAAACAAAACCCTACAAACGAGTACCCGGGGCTCAGACCTGCCTCAGGTAGTGGTTAAGAGTATAGACCCTGATGGGGTGCCTGGTGGCTCAGTCGGTTAAGTGTCCGACTTCGGCTCAGGTCATGATCTTACAGTTTGTGAGTTTGAGCCGCAGGTTGGGCTCTGTGCTGACCTCTAGCTTAGAACCTGGAGCCTGCTTCAGATTCTGTGTCTCCCTCTCTCTGACCCTCCCCTGCTCATGCTGTCTCTCTCTGTCTCTCAAAAAACAAAACAAACAAACAGAAAAACAATTAAAAAGAAGTTTTAAAAAAAGGGTATAGACCCTGACATTCAGCAGCCTGGGTCTGAATCCTGACTCCAGTAATTACAAGATATGTGACTTTGGGTATATGATTTTCCCTCTGTAAAATGGGATAAAAGGATCTAGTTCATAGGGCATTGATCCTGTCTCTCTTGTGTCTATTCTATACACAGCAGCCAGAAGGATGCCCATTTCATTGGTAGAAAAAAACAAAAATCTTTATGGTGGCCTATCAGGCCCCTGCATTTCTGTGAGATCAGGTTTAGGGAAAGGCCTCTTCAGGCCACCTCCTTCCAGGATGGGGAAGGACAGGGTCAGGTTTCCAGTGATGCAAGGCAGGAAATGCTTATTAAATCACCTGCCATGGTGTCTGTAAGTGACCTTCTGTAGTCACACCACAGGCCACAGGGCCAAACATGTCGGTCTCAAACCAATGCTGAATTCACCAGCATGGCTGAAACCCTAACAAGCCAAAAACAAAGTCCCCATGCCACTTGACCTTGACCCTGAGTCTAGTGAGGCCTTGAGAGAGGCAAATTACAGTCAAAAGAAAACAGATCCTTTCCTCTAGAAAGTCCCAGAGATGCTAACTTTTTTTTTTTTTAGTGAGGGAGGGGGAATTCCAACGACCTTTCAAATCCTCTGGGGCCTGACAATTAGGATTCCTTTTTCCTCCCTTCATTTGAAAAAAGGGAAGGAGAGGTGAAACATAGCAACATTAGCTATGACCACAAGAAAGACAGAGTCAGAAAGATACAAACATGAAACCCGCAAATCCCAGATTCTGAGGCAAATATAGGAAAAATAAGATGGACAGGAATTTTCTGGTAAAATATATATATATATATATATATGTATATATATATCTCCTTCCTTTCTAGTTCCAATCTGTCCACCTGCCTACCTGCCTGTTGTGACTTCCCTGTTCTTCAGTAAATGTCTCATATCTGAGGGTCTGTTCAGCATATATACAATGACAACATACACCCTACTTACTTTTTTAAAGATGCTTTCTCCTTTATTTTTGTTTTAATGTTTACTTTTGAGAGAGAGAGAGAGAGCGAGACAGAGTTCGATCAGGGGAGAGGCAGAGAGCAAGAGGGAGACACAGAATCCAAAGTAGGCTCCAGGCTCTGAGCTGTCAGCACAGAGCCCCACGCGGGGCTCAAACCCACAAACTGCGAGATCATGACCAGAACCGAAGTCAAATGCCCAACTGACCGAGCCACCCAGGTGCCCCTACTTCTATTCACACATCCCAGAGACTTTCATCTCAGGAATTCAAAGCTCTCACATTCACTATCGGGAATGTGGAGGTGAGGAGAGAGAGGGGACTCCCAGCATAGATATCGAAGTAAACGTTTAGAATACTAAGTTCTAGTGCCAGTTTTACCACTTAAAGAGCTGTGTTACCCCAGTTGAATCTATTAGCATTCCCAAGCTTCAACTTCCTTATCTGTGAGCTAAAGATATAGGCAGTGATTTTGCTCTAGTCTATGACCTTGACCCTTACCACTGGGGACTCTGTGGCTTTCCATCCATCATTGACCTCTAACCCAGCAGTGGTCCACCAAAGCCTGAGGCCAGCAAAGTCCCCTTCCAGTTCCTCCACTGCTGAAGAACTGAGTAGGAGACAGCACAGCCTCCCCTTACACAACCCTTGCTGCGCACCATGGGTCAAAATCCAGAATTCCCAACTCCTCTCTATCTCTCACACAACTGAACCCCAATGATACCAAGTAAGAACACAACAACAAGTCCAGCGTCTCCTTTGCGAGCTCTGCCTGCCAAGACTAGTTATCTAATTGCTGTTGATCGCATTAATTGCATGGCTCTGAAGTGTTGAGACAACGCCTCCTCTTGGCATAAGGCAGGGCAAGGGCAAGGAATTCATGAACGAAACCTCCACGTGGGAAAATTCTTCTCCCACTCCCAACCCTAACACCCCTTCCATGGCTCCACGGCTGACCATGACCATGACCAGAGCCCAGTAGCACACAAGAAGCGGCTGAATCTTCTCAATGGGACCAGAGCTAGAAGGGTCCACTGGGAACAGTGTGGGCCCCAAGCCATGGACCTGAAGGAGAGGGCACAACCCCACGAATGCTGCACAGGCCAAGAACGGCGGGTGGGTTCTGGATACTCTATCTTCTGCTCTTGCCTGAAACAGAGCCCCACCCCCACTGCCACCGCCTTCCTGCTCAGTCTCTCCAGCACCCTTCTCTGTACACATCGGGGCCTCCTGCCACGTGTCTAGAAGACCCAAGACAGACAATCTCCTCTTCCCTCCTCTAGACACTGTAAGAGGTCAGCCAACTGCAGACAAGAGGACACTACGGGGAAAATGTCACTGCTCCAGAATAGGAAGAAGTGGGGTGGGGATGTGAGGTGGGATTTGAGGCAAACAGAGCCCAACTCCAAAGAAGTGCCCGGAGAGGAAAAAGTCCCATGTCCAAAAGTGGTCCAGGAGTCCCTCTTGGCCATCCTCAAGGTTTCAAATGAGGTGTCTCTAGTCAGTAGGTAGCTGAGACCTCTTGGAACCTCCTTTGGATTAACTCCGCGTGCAGGCTCCCAGTGGGGCAATCCCATTCTCTCAAGGGGCCTGGCTTACATCTGCCCTCACCCCGCCCCGGGTGAGGTTCTGGGGCCAGATGGATGAGGGCCGGGAGCAGCCTCTATCACTGAGGGAGGCACCCCAGCTGTCAGAACTGACAGATGTCATCCACAACGCCAAAGTCGGCCTGCAGCAGCGGCAGAGAGGAGGGCACAGGCACCGGAGCCCCAAAGACGCATGACAGGGGTCCCTAACCCCTGGGCAAAGCCTAGGGGTTCAACACGAATGGCTCCCAAGCACATCTCTCAAAATGTTAGTTGCAGAAGAGAGGGCTGCCCCACGAGAACAGAGGAGGAGTTGAGCTGCCGAAAGTGGGGTTAGGAGAGACCCTGCGGAGGTGGGGGCTGGGCTGTTCTCTGGGTCCCAGTACACACCTGTGCCCTCAGGCTTCCCTTACATGACACATCTGGAACTTCCCCTCAGAGACCACAGACCAACTTTCTGCAGAGAAGGAGGTGCGCCGGAGCAAAGAGCCCGTGCGAAGGCGGGATAACGGGGGGCTACGACTGTGCGCCCCAAGTGGATAAAGAACTGAAGTGCTGGGAGAGCGGAGGGTGCTGGCCCACGCGGACCACCAACCCCCAGGGCCTCCCGGGGGCCCCCCCACCCCCGCCCGGCCCCTGACGGTTCCCACCGCCCCGGCTGGGGAAGCAGGAAGGGGAAGACACTGCACCCCAGGTAGCAGAGTTGCCCGACCAGGTGGCCCGGCCCTACCTGCAGTTCCTGAAATTCTCCCTCCAGCTCATGCCACTCGCGCTCGCAACGCTCCAGCTGGCCGGACATGGTGCGGCGCGGCGAGGCGGCGGCGGCGGCGGCTCCCGCAGCGTGGCGCGGCTGGTCACCAGCACCACAGCCCGTCCGCCCGCCGCCCGCCTTCGGAGCCACCAGCTGTTCCTGCGCAGCCGGAGCCACGCGCGCACCTGACGTCACAGCCCCCGCCCCAGCGGCCGCCCCACCCCCTCGCCGGGGAGGCAGGTCCCGCGCATGCGCACATGCCTCCCCCGGCTCCGCCCCCGCGCGCCGGCTCCGGGAGCGCTGTAGTTTTGCAGGTCTTGGCAGGGTGTGTTGCTGCCCCCTTGAGAATGCTTCTGCGTTTCCAGAATCTCTCCTAGTTGGGGCCGGGAACTTGTCCGCAAACCGCTTTTGCCGAACTGATTTAACTTAGATTGTGTTTGTTTGGAGGGTCTGGAATCGGGAGAGAGGAAGATTTTAGGGAGGTGAAAGCTCGCCACCTCTTTGCATCGCCTGACGGGAGCCGAAGCCAACGGCCTGAAATGCTAGAACTGACATTGACCATCCAGCAAGGTCGCCAGCAAGGCGGGAAGGGCAGAGAGGGGTCACAGGGTCGTTATTTACTGCAACTAATTCATCCTAGATTCTTGTCCTCTAAGATTTTGGGTGACCCTTTTGACAGCTGTTTCTGTCGCTCAAATGACACAGTTGCATCCCTTCCCCTGCGTGGTCATACAGGATCTATCCCTGCCTGTCTTCCCAGTCACATCTCCTATCTCACCTACCTGGACCAGTACTTCCCAGCCAGTTTTTCCTCTTCCTGGCCTTGCGTGGGACATTCCCGCTAAATCTTCACATGGTTGCCTTTTTCTCATCATTCAAGCCTTAGTTTAATGACACCTGTACTAATTTCCTGGGGCTGTGGCGGCAACTGGCTGCCTCAATTCATAGAGCATGCAACTCTTTTTTTGTTTGTTTGTTTTATTTTTGAGAGAGAGAGACAGAATCTGAAGACAGGCTCCAGGCTCTGGGCTAGCTGTCAACACGGAGCCCAGTGCGGGGCTCGAACCCACGAACTGCCAGATCATAACCTGAGCCAAATTGGGACACTTAACTGACTGAGCCACCCAGGCGCTGGGAGCATGCAACTCTTGGTCTCAGGGTTATGAGTTCAACTCCCACATTGGTCACCCAGCCTACTTAAATTAAAAAAAAAAAAAAATTCAAGGCACGTGGGTGGCTTAGCCTGTTAAGCATTGGACTCCTGATTTCAGCTCAGGTCATGAGATCAAGGTTCATGATACCTAGCCTGGCAACAGGCTCTGCACTGGCAGTACAGAGCATCCTTGGAATTCTCTCTCCCTCTCTCTTTGCCCCTCCCCACCCACTCTCGCTCTCAATATAAATAAATAAACATTTAATAAATTTCCCTAGGGCTGCCTTAACCACAAATTGCACTGTTTAAATACCACAAATGGAGTGGTTTACACAATAGAAATATATTCGCTCACAGTGTGGAGGCTAGAAGTGTGAAATCAGGGTGACAGCAAAGACATGCTTCTTTCTGGCTTGCGGTGGCACTCAATCCTCAGCATTCCTTGTCTTGCAGCTTCCTTCCTCTATTCTCCTCCGTTGTTACATGACCTTCTTCCCTGCGTGTCCTCTCCTAAGAATACCAATCCTTTTTAAAAAATACATTTATTTTTGAGAGAGATCACCTGTGAGCGAGGGAGGGACAGAAAGAGAGGGAGAGGGAGCATCCCCAGCTCTGCGGATAGCTCAGAGCCTGACAGGGGGCTCGATCTCACAAACCATGAGATCATGACCTGAGTCAAAATCAAGAGTCATGCTCAACTGACTGAGCCCCTCAGGCGCCCCTTAGGATACTAATCTTATTAGATTTAAGGGTCCACACCACTCCAGAATGACCTCATCTAAGCTTAACTAATTAAACCTGCAAAGATCGTTTCCAAATAAGATCACATTCTGAGGCAGTGCATATTAGAACTTCAACATACCTTTCCGGGGGATACAATTTAAACTGTAACAACACCTCTGAAAAAAGACCTTTCTTGAATATCCAGAGCTTCATGCCTCCTCCCAGTGATTCATATGTCCCTGTCTTATTTCCTTCATAAAAGTGTTTGTGTTGGTTGTACGTATGGGCATATACCTCCACGGGTCTATAATCTGCATGAGATCTCAAGGATCTTGTCTTGGTCTTGGTTGTCATTGTGTCCCCAGAGCTTGGGACATAGTAGGCCCTTAATAAATATTTGTTGAAGGAATAAACATGAAAGAGCACCTACTGCAAAGGCTCTCAACTTTTGAGGTTCTGAGACCACTCCAAGAACTGTGAACGGGGACCATACACATAAACACAGAGAGATATTTGGAATTCTTATGGGAGGCCTGAAGAATAGTGTGACTTAAGATTCCCAGATAATTAGTGACCAACTTTGAATTATATTCTCACCCCTGGGGGTTTGGAACTTAACATATCTTTGGAAGCCACAATCCAATTTATAATAACAGCTCTCAATAAAGGTGAAACAAGGCTTGTTGGCGTGTCTGGTTATTATTGATTGGATGTCAGGCATTATGAATTTTACCTTGTCAATTGGTTCCCTTCTTCCACCTCTTTTTTTTCTTCCTCTCCCTTCCTCCTTCCCCTCCTTCTTTTGTATTTTAGTTTCCATAAAAATATTCTTGAGCTTTATATCAGATACAATTACTCAAGAACAATTTTATCCTTTCAAATGTGGTTTTTAACAATTATCTGGGACTAAAACAGTGCTCAGTCTACAGCTGATTTTTCCCCTATTACGGAGGCAAGACCAATGAATCATGAGGTTTTCCAGTCTGGCTGATGGGAACAGGAACTCCTTCTGGGGCAGTGTGAGTGATGCACACACTTACCTCTAATCATTTCAGGTGGTTCCTTCCATGGCCTCAGGTAGCCGTCCTCACATGCAGGTTGACCAGCAAGCTGACTGCTGGAGGGGGTTCCATGGGCCTCTGGGTTCTCTGTGTGCAGCTGTTTCCTCTTTAGAATTCCAGCCTTGTTGGCCCTCCTGGACTCTCAGCTCTATCTTCTCAACTCTGGGGGTCTGCCAGGTTTCACCAGGGGTCCCCTTTCCTGCAGCATGGCCTAGAAACTCTCTCAAGACAGTAAGCGAGGGAACGGTAGGAATCACCCCTACAATTTGTTTCCTCTCAGGGACCACTATCATCTGTTGACTAATGTCCAGTGTCTCGAAAGAAAAACATATCATGTATATTTCCCCCATTTTTGGTTGTTTCAGGTGAGAAAGTAAATCTGGTTCATGGCCAGAAGCAGAAGTGAGCATAAAGGATTTGGGATCTGATGATTATTATGGGCACCAATAGTTCATTTCTTTTTTCCTTCTGCTGAGTATACTTCATTGTATGATCAGTTTGCTTATCCATTCCTTATCCATTCACTGATTGAGAGACCTTTGTGTTGTTTCCAGTTTGGGATGATTATGAATAAAGTCACTATAAACATTTATGTTTTTTTTTAAATTAAGATAAGTTTGATTTAACATTAAAATCAAAACATTTAAATTTAATTTAAATCTTTTAGGGTAATCGCTATGCCCAACTTGGGCTCAAATTTACAACCCCAAGATGAAGAATCGCAGACTCAGGGTGCCTGGGTGGCTCAGTCGGTTAAATGTCCGACTTTGGCTCAGGTCATGATCTCATGGTTCATGAGTTGGAGCCCCACATGAGGCTCTGTGCTGACAGCTCAGAGCCTGGAGTCTGCTTCCGGTTCTGTGACACCCTCTCTTTGCCCCTCCCCCACTTGTGCTGTATCTCACTCTATCTCCCAAAAAATAAATAAACGTTAAAAAAAAGTCACAGACTCTACCAACTGAGCCAGACAGGCACCCCTAAAATCCTAACTTTTCTTCTGAAAAAAATAGGAAAATGTGGTCACACTGGCTCCATTCCTGCATGGCAATGGGCCGGAACAGAATAAAGATAACCCCCTGCACAACGGGCTGGGCAGAGGCCACAGTCCTCACCACGCTCAACTACATTGCCCCGGACTACTTCATGTATCTTTGTGAACTGTAGTCCTCGGTGACATTCGAATTTGAGACTCCTGATATGTCATGAGGATTGCAAAACCATATATATCACTTAAATGACAAAAGCAACAACAACAGAAAAGGGCTTATTTAACTGGGTTTAGTGGAATCAAAAAGGAAACATAGGACTTGAAGAATAAGTAAAGTGTCACAAGTAGAGAACTGGGGAAGATAACCCTTCCTTCTGCTTGCAACTACTCCATTCAAGCAGGTCCATCTGCACCAGGCTGCCTGTGGCCAGGAGAGGCTGGCCCTGCCCCCTAGGGAGATCTGGGCAGGTGCACCTTATCTAAGTGACTGTCCTCTCTGTGGGGTCAGGACTCAGTATGCATTATTCACGAGCCCTTTTGTAGATGGCAGGGGCTGGCCACCCCGATCAGTGTGGCCAGTGGGTGCCAGAAGTATCAGATCTTACCTGAATGCCACCTTGTCCTGGTTCTCGCCCAAAGTGCTTTCAGACTCACTCGTCAGCTCCCTGGGATTGGACCTGGCTCTTACAGACTTTGATCATGAGGGATGAGAAAGTATGTCTTCCTCCTCACCCCTGCTCACCCCACCGAGGGGAAATCTCTCCTATTGGTTCTCTTCAAGACACTCTACGTAGGAACCTGCCAGTCTGAGACTTTGTACGACCGGCTGGGAAGAGTCATAAAAGTAGCAAACACATAGCAAGCACTCACTGTGCCTAGTGCTCCTGTATACACTTCATGTATGTGGATTAATGCATTAAGTCTTCACAACAGCTTTGAGGAAGGACCTCTATTCTCCCTGTGTGACAGGTGAGTATTCTAAGGCATAGCTTCTCCAACTGAAAAATATATGGATTTGTTTTGAGAGAGAGAGAAACTGCATGAGTGGGGGAAGGGCAGAGAGAAAGAGGAAGAAAATTCCAAGCAGTCTCTGTGCTGTCAGCACAGAGCTGACCCAGGGCTTGAACTCATAAACCATGAAATCATGACCTGAGCCCAAACCAAGAGTTGGACGCTTAACCAACTAAGCCACCCAGGCACCCCAATTTCTTCAACTTTTATATGATCAAGAATCCTCTTTCGAAGATCTTATTAAACGGAGATTCTGATTCAGTAGTTTCTAGGAAGGGCCAGGGAGCCTGCAATTCTATGAGCTCCCAGCCAATATCACTGCTCTGGGACTATATTTTAAATGGCAGGAGTCCAAGTTGCAGAGAGGTGAAGGAACTTACCCAGGACCATCCAGCTACTGGTAGCTGTGTTATGTACACATGACAAGACGCCAAGAGCTAATTCTAAAAAAAGTCCAAGGAGAACTGAAAATTCCAGGGACTTTTCCTTCATCTGCTTCCCACAAATGCCCTTGCTCAAAATAGTCCCAAAGACTTTAACAAGCAACTTGTGCAAAGTGTTTCTGGCAGCACTTTTTAGATCAGCCGCACACTGGAAACATCCCAAATGCCCCACATCAGAGATACGGTGAAGTAAGCTATAGTCTAGTTCATTCAATACTATATAGCTGTTGAAATGATCACTATGGGACTAAATTAATGCCTGTAAACAGGTATATTAATCGTGATAAGTTAAAAAAAAAAAAAACTAGAGCCTAGGAGGGTCACCTGGTTGGCTCAGTCAGTTAAGTGTCCCACTTCAGCTCAGGTCATGATCTCGCGGTTTGTGAGTTTGAGCCCCTCGTTGGGCTCTGTGCTGACAGCTCAGAGCCCGGAGCCTGCTTCAGATTCTGTCTCCCTCTCCCTCTTTCTCTCCCTCTCCCTCTCCCTCTCCCTCTCCCTCTCCCTCTCTCTCTCTCTCTCTGCCCCTCCCCAGCTCACACTCTGTTCTCTCTCAAAAATAAACACTAAAAAAAAAAAAGTAGAGCCCAAAATAATGTGTATACCCTGATTAAAGTTACATGGTCATTCGTGCACCCTGAAAAAGATTGGGTGGGTTTAGTATAACAGAAAGAGTCAATCACATAAATTGATAGGATTCCTCCGCCCAAACGTTTGTCGGCTGTTTGATAGAGATTTGAGCCCCAGTCTTTCTGTTCATGGGTGTACAATGTAAATAGCAAGTATTAGTATTAAATTACATTTCTTTAATGTTAACTCTTCAGGTTTCAAAATGCCCTTTCTGTCCTTATTCAGTTATTTGCATAACTGGACCTACCTGGGGCTGCAAGTCCTGGGGCTGAATGGGGGTGTGATTTATTTGACCCAGCCAGCCAAACAGGAGTTCAAATCCCAGCTCTCCCGTTTGCCAGATGCATGACCCTGAGTCCGTAATTCATCTTCTCTATGATCTGGGAGTTGCTCCCCTAGGTCTATTGTGAGGATTAATGCATTGATGTAAATAAAGTGCCCAAAACTATGTAAGTACCAAAAAGCACTGACTATATGCTTGGGTGTTTAAAAAAATTAAATGTTAAAAAAAATAAATTTAAAAACAAACTTAAAAAAAATTTTTATAGTATATTTTTGAGACAGAGAGAGACAGAGCATGAGCAGGGGAGGGGCAGAGAGAGAGGGAGACAGAATCCGAAGCAGGCTCCAGGCTCTGAGCTGTCAGCACAGAGCCCAATGCGGGGCTCGAACCCACGAACCTTGAGATCATGACCTGAGCTGAAGCTGGACGCTTAACCGACTGAGCCACCCAGGCGCCCCATGACATTGCATTTAATCATGTCTTAGAGTCTCCTCTCCTCTGTGATAGTATCTCAGTGTTTCCTTGGTTTTCACGACCTTGACAGTTTTGAAGAGTCGTATATATTGTTGTTGTTGTTGTTGTTGAGTAATCCCTACACCCAACATAGGACTTGAATTCACAACCCCAAGATCAAGAGTCACATGCTCCACCAACTGAGCCAGCCAAGTGGCCCTATATATTGTTTTAATAACAGTTTTATTGAGATATTGTGACAGTTAATTTCATATGTCAACTTGACTAGGCCATACTTCAAAGTTTTTTTTCAGAGGGGGGGGGAGAAAGAGAGAGAGAGAGAGAGAGAGAGAGAGAGAGAGAGAGAGAGAGAGAGAGAGAGACTGACTCCCAAGCTCCCAAGTACTGACAGTGTGGAGCCCAACTCGGGGCTCAAACTCATGAGATCATGACCTGACCCGAAGTTGGAGGCTTAACCGACAGAGCCACCCAGGCACCCCATGTCTTTACTCTTGGTATTACCAAGGAGCAGAACTGAGGAGTCAGATGGTAACTCTGTTTTTAACATTTTGAGGCACTGCCAAACCCTTTTCCAAAGTGGCTGCGTCATTTCACACCCTCACTGGCAATGCACAAGGGCTCCAATTTCTCTACATCCTTGTCAACACTTGTTATTGACTGTTTGTCATTTTAGCCATCCTTGCAGTTTCGTGTGAAGTGTATCTCTGTGGCTTTGAGCTTGTGTTTTCCTAATCGCTAAGAATGTTGAGTGTCTTTTCATGTTTATTGACCACTTGTATATCTTCTTTTGGGGAAATGTCTATTTTAATTTTTTGCTCATTTTAAAATGGGATTATTCAGGCTCTGTACTCCCAGGGCAGGGCCCAACTCAGGGTTTAATCCCACAAACCCTGAGTTCATGAGCTGAGCCAAAATCAAGAGCTGGATGCCTAACTGATTGAATGACCCAGGTACCCTAAATTTTGTGGGTTTTTAAAAACACCATTAAAGAAAATAAAGATACTCGGATCTGTTGGTAAATGTGTCACATTGAAAGATTATGCTGTGAAGAAGCATATGCTTCTAGAAATTATGAAATATATTAATAAATTTGCTAATAAAACTGGTAAAAAAAATTTTTTTAACGGGATTATTTCCCTTTTTAGTTTGGGTTGTAAGGGTCCTTTATATATTCTGGATACAAATCCCTTATCATGCACACAATTGCAAATATTTTCTCCCTTTCTGTGAGTTGGTTATACTTCCAAATAAAAATTCTTCAACAATCTCAATTTTAAGGAAAAGCTGTACGTACAGTACAAATAACTTTTTTTGGACCCATTTGAGCATAGCTTGCTGATCTGCTTTGCCCCGTCACTCCTGAGTACTTTACTGAGCATTTCCCACAATCAAGAACATTCTCCTCGGGGCACCTGGGTGGCTCAGTTGGTCAAGTGTCTGACTTCAGCTCAGGTCATGATCTCGCAGCTTGTGAGTTTAAGCCCTGCATCCGGCTCTGGGCTGACAGCGCAGAGCCTGGAGCCTGCTTTGGGTTCTTCCAAGACCCAAAAGAAAGAAGGTGACACCTTCTTTCTCTGCCCCTCCCCCACTCATGCTCACCCTCTCCCTCCCTCTCTCTCTCTCTCTCAAAAATGAACATTCGCTGCACAATCAGAAGAGCACAATCATTGAAGTCAAGAAGTTAAGCCTGCTGGATCACTGCCCTCTGATGCTCAGACCCCAGGTTTATGAAGTGTGCCCATGGTGTCCTCTACAGCAAGGATCCAAGTACCCGCTCCATTTGGCTGCCTGCCTCTGGTCTCCTTCCACGTGGAGGACACTTCCTCCATCTTGGCCTTCCTTGTCTTGCATTTCTGAAGAGGACAAGACGGTTGTGTACCCTCAGCCAGGGTCTGCCTCATACACCATCATGATTACACTGAGGTTAGGCAGTTGCGTTCAGGACTTCCACAGAAGTGAGCCGTGTGCTCACCGTAGCTCATCAGCTTCTCTAGAATCTCCACGTACCTCACTACAGTGTTCACATTGCTTCATTCCCAGCTTCTCCACTGGAAAGTCCTTCTTCTTCCCTGGTACTTTAGCTGACTTCTGTGTCCTTGCAGTTGGTCCCCACATTCTTTGAGTATTTTCTTAGGTTTTGGTTTTTTTAACGTTTCATTTTTATTTTTGAAAGAGAGAGACACAGAGTGTGAGCAGGGGAGGGTTAGAGAGAGAAGGAGACACAGAATCTGAAGCAGGCTCCAGGCTCTGAGCTGTCAGCACAGAGCCTGACACAGGGCTCAAACCCATGAACCATGAGATCATGACCTGAGCCGAAGTCGGATGCTTAACCCACAGAGCCACCCAGGCGCCCCAAGTATTTTCTTAGTTTTTGACACCAAGGTATTCCAATCACATCTTGCGCTTTCCCTGCTCGAACTCTGGAATCGGCCATTTCTCCAACCATTCTGGGCTCCTTTCAGTGGAGAATGGTATCTGGAAACCAAGTTCTAGGTTCTAGATGGCACTACTGCCAGCTCTCTCCAAGGACAGATCCGGGGACCATACGTTTGTGTACATATATATTTTTGAACATTTGCACTTTTATCTATAACTCTCTCTTCAATGTGGAAAACCTGGCCCCACACCAATATCCATTTCTACTCGACAGGGTTCACACTAGCGTTCTCTCTCTTCCATTTTCCCAACTCCATCTTCAGATGGTGAGAAACCTGGCTCCCATGTTCCTTAGCGTACTTATCTGACCACGCCTCCTCACAGGTGACCAATCATAGTTACTTATCTGACCACGCCTCCTCACATGTGACCAATCATAGCTACTTATCTGCCCATTCCTCCTCACGCGGAAGCAGTCTCCCATTGCCACCACCATCCTCTCTCAGTCCTGATGCCCACCTTGCCCCAAAGAAATGTATCTTTGGGCATCAGGATGGCTCAATCAGTTAAGCTCTGAATCTTGATTTCAGTTCAGGTCATGATCTCAGGGTTTGTGAGGTCGAGCCCCGCATCAGGCTCCATGCTGACAGTGCAGAGCCTGCTTGGGATTCTCTCTCCTCCACTCATGCTCTCTCTCTCTCTCTCTAAATAAATAAAGAAACTTAAGAAAAATGTATCTTGATGAAAGGGATGATGACCAGGGTGATCCCTTTTTTTGGCTTAGTCTCCAGATTAAAATGTTTTTTTTTCTTTTTATTATATTACTATTTATTTATTATATTACTAAATTTCTAGTGAAAATTTGCCCAACTTCCAATGGCTGTTATCAGCCAGAGATGAGTGGAAGGAAGTGCTTGAACTTCCAGAAACTGAACACTTCCTAACTCACCTTGAAAGCCAAAAGTCATCTATGGATATGTGAGGAATGTACTGATTACTATTATTTTTTTCCGCACAAAAGCCCTGTATGAGTCCCAGCTAATCCTATTACTTGAAGGCCCTCAGTAGAAACAAAAGAGAGAAAACATAGAATGTCTGTTTTTCTCTTTGTTCAAGTGGTCTGACAGTTCCCCAGCAAAGCCATGAGTATCAGATTCTTTCGTATGATGGAAGAATCCGGAGGAAGATTGTAGATAGCAGGAAGCTCACAAGAAATGTTTCCCAGTGACCAGGTGGAGGGTTGGCTGCTTTTCCTGTTTTTGTTTTGGTTTGCTTTTTAGACTACAAGATCAAGTCTTGTTTCATTGCGCCACCTGCTGGGGACTTCTCAGAATTTGTGTTTCCTCCAACAAAAGGCAAAAGGTTTGATTAACAAAGATTTAACAGATACTCCTTTCTCTCCCATCTAAAAAACTGCCATTCACAAAGCTTAGGTGGTAGAAATGCTTCAGTGCTCTTCAGCTTTAATAAAACAAAACACTTGATTTCCAAATTTTCAACAATGAGAACACTATTTATTGTGCCATAGATACAGAAAAGTACATATATATTTTTATATGTAGTTTAAATAATGATTAAAAAGATAATCTGTGCAATTAAGACCCACATCAAGAATAAGACTGCCATCACTCTGGATAACCCCATGTCCCTCTTCCCAGATTATAACTTTCTCCCTCCCTCCCCAGGAAGGGAACCGCTATTTTGATAATCATTTCAGTAGGTACTACTTTTAGAACAACAACAAAAAAACACTTGAAGTATTAATTTTATAAAACAGTGTAAAAATTTGGTGCAGCTACTTAAACTGGAAACTTACCTGATCATCCCTCCATCTGACAAATATCTATTGAATTCAACATTGTTACCCTCATCGGGGAATAAAAAGTCAAATGCTGCGATCCCCTGTTACACCCACTAGGATGGTTAAAGCTACAACACCAGGAGCCCCGGGCTGGCTCACTCAATAGAGCGCGTGACTCAACCTCAGGTTTGTGAGTTTGAGCCCCACTTTGGGTGTGGAGTTACCTGAAAAAAACCTTTTTTAATTTTTAAAATTTATTAGAAAAAAAAACAGTACGAGAAAGAGGGGCACCTGGCTGGCTCAGTAAGCAGAGCATGTGACTCCTGATCTCAGATCCATGTTGAGCGTGGAGCCTACGAATAAAAAAAAGAAAAGAAAAGAAGAACTTAGTCACTATCGGTCACTATACATCATGATCACACTATTATTGACTCGTCATAATTCTTTGTTAAGCTGTACACATTTCTTGCACTTTCCCATGTGCATATTTTCCCTCCTTCCTTCATTCTTTATTTTGAAATTTCCCAAAATAAAATAAAAAGCAGAAAAAAATCAAAAACTTCTTTGTAACGTGATGCTCCCATCTATTCCGCTCTAGACTCAAGGGCTCAGCACTCCACGTGTGAGTTACCCTCACGGGAGGCCTCAGCCTTTTAATTCCTTACACTGAGAAAGGGATTCGGAGCCTTGTTTCCTCATAACAGAATGCTACAAGGCAGAAATAACTGGGAAATCTTTTTATTATTATTATTTTTTATTGCTGAGAGACAGCATGAGCAGGGAAGGGGCAGAGAGAGGAGATACAGAATCTGAAGCAGGCTCCGGGCTCTGAGCTGGCTGTCAGCACGGAACCTGATGCGGGGTTCGAACCCACAAACCGTGAGATCATGACCTGAGTTGAAGCCGGACGCTTAACTGACTGAGGCACCCGGGCGCCCCAAGGGAAGTCTTGTGTTACAAATCAGGTGTTGTTCTCCTTTGGAAGATCTTCCAGGATCTTCTGTGTGATGCAGTGTTTAACATGACATACACTACATATACGTAGGAGTTCTGTCTAGTTTTGCTCATATTTGCAATCCCAGTGCCTAGCACGGTGCCTGGCATGCAGTAGGCACTCAAACATATATATTATTTATCACAGCTTTTAAGGTGTGAGTCACCTACTATAAAATTCACTTTTTTTTTAATGGTTTTTATTTATTTTTGAGAGACAGCACAAGCTGGGGAAGGTCAGAGAGGGAGACACAGAATCCGAAGCAGGCTCCAGGCTCTGAGCTAGCTGTCAGCACAGAACTCTATGTGGGGCTCGAACCCACGAACTGTGAGATCATGACCTGAGCCGAAGCCGGAAGCCAGATGCTTAACCGACTAAGCCACCCAGGCGCTCCAAAATTCACTCTTTAAAGTGCACAATTCAGGGGCACCTGGGTGGCTTACTTCCATTCAGGTCACGATCTCATGGTTCGTGGGTTCGAGCCCCATAATGGGCTTCCTGCGGTCACAGCACAGAACTCACTTTGGACCCACTGTCCCACTCTCTCTGCCCGCCCCCCACTCATGCTCGTGCGTGCTCTCTCTCTCTCTCAAAAATAAACATTTTTAAAAAATTATTAAAGCGCAGACTTCAGTGATTTTTAGTATACTCAAAGACTCATGCAGCCATCAGCACTAATTCCCAAACATTTTCATCACCCCAAAAAAAGTCACACATTTAGCAGTCACGGTCTCTTCCCCCTCACCCCCATCCTCTGACAACCACTAATGCACTTTTTGTCTCTATGGATTTGCCTATTCGGGACATTTTTAGAAGTTTATTTATCATTTGTTTTATTGTCTAGAGAGAGGAGGAGACAGTCCGAGCCAGGATGGGGGGGGGGCGGAGGCAGAGGCGCCCCAGGGGTAACTACGTTCATCACGTTGAGCATCGAGTAATGAATCAAAGCACTGACTCCATCAGCTGTGCACCTAAACTGATACAACACCACATGTCAATTGTACTTCAATAAAAATTTTTAACTCAGAAAAAGAATATACTTGCCGGAGGCAAGGTTACTCATGTTTTCAGTTTCACCAGATCATACCAAAGTGTCTTCCAAAGTGGTTCATGCTCCCTGGGAGTTCAAACCTTCTGTCTTTTTGAAGTACCTTTGTAAAGTGTGTCACTTGGTTGATGGCTCACAAAAAACAAAGTGGGTTTTCATGAAAGCTGCTTTCTGGCCCATTTGAAATGGGGAGGTAAGTACCACCTGCCAGAAAAAACACTTTAGGGGTGCCTGGGTGGCTCAGTCGGGTAAGTGTCCGATTTCAGTTCAGGTCATGATCTCACAGTTCATGAGTTTGAGCCCCACATCAGGCTCTGTGCTGACAGCTCAAAGCTCTGGAGCCTGCTTCTGATTCTGCATGTCCCTCTCTCTCTGCCCCTCCCCTGCTCCTGATCTCTCAAAAATAAATAAATGTTAAAAAATTTAAAAAGAAAAAACACTTTAAAGGATTTACCAGCTGCTCAGCACCTCCCAGCTCTCTACTTTGGTTGACAACCGGACAAACATCACCATTTACACATTTTTCGGGCGGTGCCTGACCGGCTCAGTCAGAAGAGCATGCAACTCTTGATCTCAGGGTCATCCGTTTGAATCCCACTTTGGGACTTAAAGAATAAATAAATAAAACTTAAAAAAATACATTTTCCACACAGCTTCAATGTGAATAGATGTTAACTGTTTACAATGCACTTTCACAAACATTTCATTTAATCTTCATAACGATCCTTAGAAGTAAATATGATTGTGTGTTTTACAGATGAGGAAACCAAGATTCAGAGTGAAAGCGGTCCACATTACCCATAAGCGACAGTCCGGGGTGGGGGCAGGGGGGGATTGTACCTCAGGCTTTTTGGCTTTGTTTTCATCACACGGTAACTAGGACCTGACAAAGTATCTTGTACTGAAGAGTGTGTTGTAAAGGATGTAACCACATCCACAGAGCGCTGCGCACTCCCCAGGCAGAGTGTACTTCCTGTACGTCTTCATTTGAGATTTGGTCACGTGGCTGTTTTGTCCGTTACCAAGGATTCAAAAAGCACTTGAAGGAACAGACTTGCTCTCTCACGCTCCTGCCATTGCACCTAAAGTATTTCTGAGCTGCCCACCGAGCCCAGAGGGAGGATGGGAGACACCTGCGGCAGAACTGCCTTAACCAAGGCCAGCCTGGACCAGCAACACTGAGTAAGCTACAGAAACGGCCATTATGCGGGGCGCCTGGGTGGCCAGTCAGTTAAGCATCCGACTTCAGCTCAGGTCATGATCTCACCGTTTGTGGGTTCGGGCCCCACGTCGGGCTCTGTGCTGACAGCTAGCTCAGAGCCCGGAGCCTGGCTTCAGATTCTGTGTCTCCCTCCCTCCCTCTCTCTCTCAAAATTTAAAAAAAAAAAAAAAGTTCATTGCCCTATGCCACTCAGAAACAGGTTGCTGTTTGCTTTACCACAAAAACTAACGGATAACAATCTGGGATATAGGAATGGATTTATAATACAGACCTCTTCCTTGGAATGGTATCTAAGATGAGATTTTTTTGTTGTTGTTTTTTTTTTTAATTTTTTAAGTCTATTTATTTTTGAGAGAGACAGAGACAAAACTTAGCAGGGGGCAGAGAGAGAAAGAGAGCACAAGAATCCCAAGCAGGTTCCACACTGTCAGCGCAGAGCCTGAAGAGGGGCTCAAACCCACGAAACCATGAGATCATGACATGAGCCAAAACGGAGAGTCAGACACGTAACCAACTGAGCCACCCAGGCGCCCCCATAACATTTTATTAATGATTTATATTTAGGGTCTGCTACGGCCTAAATGCTTCTGTCCCCCCAAATTCAGACGTTGAAACCCCAATGCCCAGTATGATGGTATTAGGCAGTGGGGCCTTTGGGAGGTGATCAGGCCGCGAGAGTGGAGCCTCACCAATGGGATTAGTGTCCTTATAACAGATCCCACAGAGCTCCCCGGCCCCTTCCACCGGCGAGGAAACAAGCCTGTCATTCGGAAGAAGCCATTTACCTGACCAGGCTCGACTTCCAGCCTCCAGACTGTGAGAAATAAAAGTTGTTTAGAAGCCAGTCAGCCTGTGGTATTTTGTTACAGCAGCTGAATGAGCTAAAGCAGAGCCTAACTTTTTGAGTAATGAATGAGGTCCAAATTATTTGCAGCACAACATCAGTTTCATTCAACATTTTAGAAGTACACTTATGTATTGTTGCCATATAGATAGATAGATAGATATGAGAACATTTAGCTCTTAAAACCAAAAAATATTTACTGTCTTTACAGAAAAGACTTGCCCAATGATAATTTACCCCCTGGCTCTGGGGGGTGGGGGTCACTTTCCCTGAACAAGAGGGAAGCTCAGACATATGGAGATCTGCCGTCAAGAAGGAAAGGGCACTGGGGCGCCTGGGGGGTTCAGTCAGTTAAGCATCCGACTTCGGCTCAGGTCATGATCTCACAGTTCGTGGGTTCGAGCCTTGTGTCGGGCTCTGTGCTGACAGCTCAGAGCCTGGAGCCTGCTTCGGATTCTGTGTCTCCCTCTCTCTCTGACCCTCCCCTGCTCGCACTGTCTCTCTCAAAAATAAATTTTTTTAAAAAACCATAAAAATTAAAAAAAATTTTTTAAATGAAAAAGAAGAAAAGGGCACTGAATTTCATTAGCAACCAACAGGGTCCACTTCAGGGAGCCACAGCCACCTGCCCACATCATCACGGCCCGGGACATGGGTGAGACACAGGACAAAGCCAGAATCAAATACAGTGATTATAAAATGGGAGAAAATGAAGTAGGTTGTGGAAAGGACTATTTTTCAACCATTCACCAGAATTGAAAGGATAGTTGAGGTGCCTGGCTGGGTCAGTCAGTAGAGCATGCGACTCCTGATTTCAGGGTCATTGAGTTCAAGTCCCACGTTGAGCATGGAGAGTGCTTTAAAAAAAGGGAGGGGGGGACAGTTATTATCCCGATAGGTCTTTCGTCATCTTTTAGAGTCAGAGACAATACAGTTATATTTTATTCATCAATCTGTTTATTCATCAAGTATTTTTTAAGGACCTATGGGGAACTATTCACTTCCTAGGGCTGTTGTAACAAAGTTCCACAAACTGGGGCTTTAACAACAGAAATGTCTGCTTTCTGGGGTGCCCGGATGGCTCAGTCGGTTGAGCATCCAACTTCAGCTCAGGTCATGATCTCACAGTTCATGGGTTCGTGCCCCATGTCGGGCTTTGCGGTGACAACAAGAGGCCTGCTTCAGATTCTCTTTCTCTCTGCCCCTCCCAGGCTCTCATACTCTCTCTCTCCCTCAAAATAAATAAGTATTTAAAAATTTTACAAGAAATTAAGAATTTCAAAAATGGTGACAACAAATCATTAAGCCAAACACAAAGCCCTTCTTAGCACGAGGCCTGTGTGAATTCTGTAAGAGGAAAATGGCACTAATGGGTATATTGAGTCAATTTAAGGTTTGTTTGCTTTTTCACTATGTTCCTTGCAAGGCATTTATGAAGCAGTTCATTCTTTCTACAGCAGATGCATTCTTGGGTTAGGAGCCTTCTCTTTTTTTTTAAGGTTTTATTTATTTTTGAGAGAGCGCGAGTGAGCAGGGTAGGAGCAGGGAGACATGAAGACACAATTGGAAGCAGGCCCCAGGCTCTGAGCTGTCCGCACAGGGCCAGACCCAGGGCTTGAACCCACGAGCTGAAGCCATTTGTTTAACCAACTGAGCCACCCAGTTGCCCTGAGTTAGGACCCTTTTAAGATCCAATCTCTCAAGAAGATAGTTTAGCTTAAGGAGATGGTAGCTATCCAAAAGGTAAAATCTTTTCTTCCTAGCCCCATAGAACATCTGAGTAACTTCGTCAGAGTACCCAAGAATCACTTTTCCTTTCCCTTCAGTTGCTTGGGTCCTTAATTAGGATTTATAACTCTTGGCATGGAGGCGTCTTTGCCCACCACCTTGAGACGTTCTTAGGCAGTTTTCCTGCTTCTCCCTGCTTAACCGGGTCACTGCGGTCCGAAAATCACCTTCTGCCACATCCCCTGTATCAAAGAAGTTCAGGAAAACACCCGGGTTCCTGACCACTGGTGTCTAATCTCCCCTCCCCCAGGCTACCCCACTATGCTCATGGGACACCACCATCTCCCATCTTGAGGTCAAGACCGCCTGCAGAGCCACTTTACACTATCATTCCTACTTCCAAGACCTTGCCCGGGTGAGTCCTATCCTTGAGCCCCACGGTGTGAACTCTCCAAGGCCAAGGGCTGAATTGTCATATTCATCTTTGAATCTCCAGTATCCAGTAAGGTGCACACGTATAAAACATAATACCTTTTCCACAAATGGTTATGGAATAAAGTTGATGAATTGACACAAAGGACTTCCAAAGCATTTACAATTTTAACGACACAAAATCACTTACCTTGATGCAGAGATGTTTCTTTTCCGGCTCTTATTTAACGTATCTTCCTAATGGTTTCCTGACTAGGGACGAACGTTTCTGTGGGCGAGAACACAACGCTGTTTTGCTTTTGGTTTTGTTTTTGGGTTTTGGTCATAATACTTGTTCTCCAACTGGGCACAAGGCATTCAAATATCTCTTTGACTCCTGAAGTCTTCTAGAAATGTAAGAATTCGGGGGGAGGGGGGGATTTAAGGGAAATCCTCTCTTTCCTTAAAATCTTCATTTAACACAAATGTAAAAAGAATAATCTTCTAAAACCTTTTTAAAAATCGAAAAGCAAGTTTTCTGTGACCATATTCTGGTTTTTACATTTCTAGGCTCAGCAGTTCTGCAGCAGGGCATCGGGGACACTGCCCCAACCCAGTTGCCCATTCAGCAAGTCTCGTCTTTGCCGCGCTTTCTCCCTCCGCCCTTTAGTCCTTGGAATACGATCCGCCCACTTCCGGTAGAGGAGTCTACAGCGCAGGCGCAACTCCAGGACCCTCTCAACGACCCATGGGGCTAGTGCGGATGTACGCGCATGTGCAAAAGGGGGCGGGCTGGTTAATAGCGCGGGAGAATGTAGGCTCCCAGAACTCACGCGACTGTCTCCGCCCACCTACTTAGGTGGGCGGAGCCGACACTCCCGACTCCAGGTTCAGGCAGCGCACGCGCACTTGAGTGCAGGAACGTGGCGAGGAGAGGGAGGGCTTTAACGCATGCTCATTTAAATAAGGCGAGCAGCTTCTCACGTCGGCTTCATACACCGCCTCCTTTCTGTCTTAACCTGCCTCTGACTTTTAAAGGGCCAGAGCATTTTGTCATCCAATCTCTTTTTTAAAAATTAAGCATTTACGGAGAGCCTAGTATGTGCTGGGTCCAACTTACATTGTCTCCTGTATGCATTTTCCAGTTTTTCCTTTTGTAATAATTACAGTCGCCAGTGTTTACATGTTTGCGTAAATTTCTTCCCTTGCCCCTGTAGTGCCATTCCCCTTGAAGGCAATTCTCTGGAATGAGAGGCAATGTGATATTCTGGGCTGGTCTTCCTAGGTTAAGAGATCTGAGATTGAATCCTGGCTCAGCCACTTCCTTGGTCTTTTAACTATGGATAGCTTATCTAATTTACCTAATGAACTGAGTTTGCTTATTTTTTTTTAAATGAAGATAAGGAGTCCTACCTATCGTAGAGGATTGTTGTGAAAAGCACTTTTTTTTTTAAAGAATGTAAAGTTCTAAATTGTATGCCTCACACCAGCTACCTGTTACATAAATAAATAGTAGTCATTACGTAGAATTATTCAGTCAGAAAATAGTTTTATAGTTTCTGTAAGATAATGCCAGATGGTTTTTCAGGAGCATTTACCTAATTGCCTGGATGGCTAGCAGTATGTAATGGTGCCTCTTTCCCCACGGTGCTGCCAAGATCACAGCCCATCATTTTTACACATTTTTCCTAGTCTAGACAGTATGTAATGGTATGGCAGGATTATTTTAACTTTCATTTCTTTAATTGCTGGTGAGGCTGTGTATTTTTCTTTGAGATGATTTATTAGCTGTGTTTGTTTGCTGAACAACTATTTTCAAGCCCTGTAATTTCCACTGGCTTACCCCTGCAGACATTATGTTAGGTACTGACAGAAAATTTTGCTGATCAATTAAAAAGAAAAAAAAAAAAGGATTTGGCAGAGAGAGAGAGATGAAACTTTCCAAGGAAGGGATAGAGGTAAGGGATGAGCTCATCCCAAAAGCAGCACTTTCCAGTAGAACTTTCTATGATAAAGAAAATGCTCTGTATCTGCAATGTCCCATATAGTAGCCAGTTTAACACTTGGAATAGGACTAGTGTGACTGAGGAATTGTTATTTTTATTTAACTTAAATTTCCATATAAAGAGCCACCGCATTGATAGAGTAACCCTAGAGACTAGGAAAGAAGGAGAGAAAGGAGGGGGAAAGTGAGGTCCTACAGAGTCACTCCTCGGAAGTGCCGTCATGTTTATGGAGGGACTCAAATTTGGACTGTGGGCACTGTTCCCGAGAAGACCATACCAGAGACTGCCAGTCTGGACAAGAAGGGTATGTTCAGTTTGCAAAAGTTTATCAAGCTATACATTGATGATATTACCACTTTTCTATATGTATCTTACACTTCAATAAAAAATTAACAACCTGTGCTGCACTTTGTTTTACCCTCTGTAGGCATTTGTCTCTTTGATTTTTAATTTAGCTTAATAAAAATGAGAAGTGGTCTGTGACTCACTCTGGACACCTGAAATCCCCTAGAGGGCGCTCATTCTGCATCAGAGACTTTAAAAACAAATACTAAGAGAACTCAGGAATCCTACAACTCACCCATTTAAAGTGTACAATTCAATGGTTTTCAGTACTTTCACCGAGTTGTGCAGCCCGCATCCCAGTCAGTTTTAGAATATTTTCATTATCCTGAAAGAAAGCCCCTGCCCTTAACTGTCACCCTCCTAACTTCTCATCTTCTCCCCCAAGTAACCACTAATCTACTTTCTGTCTCTGTAGATTTGCTGATTCTGACACTTCCATTCATATGACCTTTTGTGTCTGGCTTCTTAACACAATGTTTTTGAGGTTCATCCATGCTACAGCATGTATCAGTGCTTCATTCCTTTTTATGGCTGAAAAATATTTCATTAGATGGACAGATGACATTTTGTTTATCCATTCGTCTTTTAAACATTTTTTTTCTAAGTTTATCTATTTTGAGAGAGAGAGAATAAAAGCGGGGAAGGAACAGAGAGAAGGAGAGAGAGAGAATCCCAAGCAGGCTCTGCACTAATGAGGCTCTCAAACTCATGAACTGTGACGTGACCTGAGCCAAAATCAAGAGTTGAATGCTCAACTGACTGAGCCACCCACGTGCCCCTATCCATTCATCTTTTAATGGACATTTGAGTTCTTTCCATCTTTTGTCTATTATGTGCACCAAGACTTTTGCTGGTCCTGACAGGTGGGTCCTTCCTGTCACTTCTGGGAAGGCTGAGACCCAGGTTACTCAACACCAGAAGGTCCTGTTCTCATTTTGTGCAGATGGCCCTCTCAGAAGTGGCCTGCAGTGGGAATGGCTCCCTAGGGATGACAACTCAGCAACTGTTGGATGAAATCTACAAGGATTTGTGGAGATGGCGGAGCCTCCAGGCTTTCAGCCAAAGCTTTGTGCCCAGGAAAGCATAAATAGGAGCATGTCTCCTCAAGGGGACGCTTATCTGTGGGTGTATAGAGGAGTCCCTCTCACCTCAGACCACACAGGAGAGCTCTCTTCACCCCATGCTTTACAAAAGATCCTTGAGAGGAGCCCAACTAAATTCTAGCCATTCAAATCTGGCTAGTAATTATCAGAATGGTCTTTGGAAAAGGAGCCCTCTTGGTACCTCAGTATTGGGGAGCAGCCTGTCCACAGCACTGCTCAGGAGTTCGAGCATAATGCTACCAGACTCGGACCCCATAGGAAGAATGGTGTCCTAGATCTGTAACCTGCCCGTCCGGCCTTAACCTGCTCCACATTCTTCTCCAGGGGACATTTCTAGCTTCCCTGAGCCAGGGCCTTTATCAGGGGCCATCAAAGGGCTCCTTGCAGTGGTGAGACTGCGGCTCGGGCCGTGTCTCAGCCTGGTCTAGGGAGAGAGGAGACTCTAGACCATGAGGCACCACTCAGTGGGTGACAGGGCGGTACCGGATAAAGTCACAAGCCAAGGACAGTTTGTACTAGGGTAAAGCCTGCTGGGCCTGCAGGCCAGGCATCTGAGGAAGAGAGAAGTCGTGAGAAGAACCACAGTATTAGCAAGACTGGCCAGGGGCAGACTCCAGACCCTATCTGGGCCACTCATGAATTCGGGATTGGAATTCAAAGAGAGCCAATTCATTTCTGTGAGTGGTTATATAACCAAGGTATATAAAGGGCAGCCATTTTCCACCACAAGCATGAGAAAGCTGAGTGAAAGACACACGGAGAGACGGAGAGACCAAGCGAGAGGAAGAGGATGGCTTTGCTCTTAACAGCTTTCCAACACTCTTGTATCCGTAATAAATTTCCTTTATGAGGTAGTACGAGATGGTGTCCTACTTGCAAACAAAGGAACGTTGGATGAGGCAGGAATTTACACAGAGCAGTTACCCTCTGCTGAGAGGGAGACATACACCCAGCGAATTAACTAGAAGTGATGCAATGAGTATGGGAATCAGAGCAAAAGTTCCATTCCAGAATGAACCAAAAAACCCAAACCAAAGCAAACAAGCAAACAAAAAAGTCCCATTCCAACTGGAATGAAGAACAAAGCAATGAAGGAAGTCCACTGATGATCAGAGAAAAGCCCATCAAAACAAGATTTTCTGGGGTACCCGGGTGGCTCAGTTGGTTAAGCATCCGACTTTGGCTCAGGTCATGATCTCACCTGTTGGTGGGTTTGAGCCCTCACCAGGCATCTGTCAGTGCAGAGCTCTCTTCAGATCCTCCGTTCCCCTCCCTCTCCACCCCTCCCCCACTTGTGCTCGCTCCTTCTCTCTCTCTCAAAAACAAAAATCCTGGAGAGGAAGGAGTGATGAATGATCTAGGCTGCTATCTGAGGAACAGATATCCTGGCAGAAGGCACAGAAGAGGCAAAGCCCCTGAGGCAGGAACACGCCCAACATTTTCCAGGAACAGCAAGGAAGCCCGGGTGTGGCTGCAGCTGAGTGAGACTGGGTGCCAGAAGTAGGGGACAGGGTCAGAGAGGACAGTGGAGGGGGTGCACAGATGACAGGGAACTCTGAAGGTCACTATAGGGACTGTGGCTTTTACTGAGTGACCAGGGAGCCACTGTAAGGATGTGAACTGAGGAGGGAGAAGTGACTGGGGCTGACTGTGTCCATGTATTTTCAAGGGTAGAGGATCTGTACGGCTTCCACCAGATTCTTTTCTTTCTTTCTTTCTTTCTTTCTTTCTTTCTTTCTTTCTTTCTTTCTTTCTTTCTCTCTCTCTCTCTCTCTTTCTTTCTTTCTTTTAACGTTTATTTTTGAGAGACAGAGCCTGAGCAGGGGAGGAGCACAGAGAGAGACGCATAGAATCCGAAACAGGCTCCAGGCTCTGAGCTGTCAGCACAGAGCCCCAAGCGGAGCTCCAATCCATGAACTTGAGATCATGACCGAACTGAGCGGAACTCAGAAGTCAGACCCTTAACCAGCTGAGCCACCCAGGCGCCCCAGCTTCCCTCAGACCCTTAAAGGTGTCTAGCAGACCCCTGATGAGACTAAGAACTGGTGTGATGTTGGTTTTCCCTTCAAATTTTGCCTCTGTGTCTTCGAAACATAGAACAAAAGCCTTTAACCGTTTCCTGTCTGCTTAGGGTGTTGTATTTGCCCGGGGGGGGGGGGCGATGGGAGAGGGGCGCCGCATGGGGAGGGCAGTCGCCTCCCGGGACACACTGGGGCCCCCGCTCCGCGGCCATCGGCTATGGGGTCTTCGGGCTCGCCCACCAGCCTGTGGCCACCACGCCGATGTACCAGCGGCTCTCGACCTCCACAGGCCCTAACACGTCCTTCCCCGCGCCGGCGGATCTGCACCCTTCCTGCGGCTCAGCGAGCGCACAGTCTCCGCAGGAAGGGGCGGGCACTGCGGGTGGCTTTGCTGGGGCCCCGCGTTGCCATAGCGACCTCAGCAAGGCCAGAGACGCCGGGGCGCGAGCTGCACTGGGTGATTGGACCTGGAGGCAGCGACCCCATCGCTCCCGACGCGGGGCTGCGGATCCAGGTTCCGCCTGCAGGCGAGCGGGCGCAGGTGAGCTGGCGCAGGTGGGTGGCGTGGGGGCTCGGGAAGGACCCCCAGCCGTCTGGGCGCCCCCCTCCACCTTCCATTGTACTTAATTTATTGTGATTTAGTATCCAAACTAAGGGCAGAGTCCGCGCACCGCCTCATAAGGCTTCCCATTCCTATCACCGGCTCCCATATTAAAACCACATCCTCCTCTGGAGTGGAACCTGTGTTCCCGGGAAAGTGTGGGACAGAGGATGATTTTATACTACACTCATGAGGCATTAAGTAACACCCAGTGACTTCGTAAAAAAAGTTATTAGGTTCTAGGTTCTCTTACACATCTGAGTAAGCCAAGGAGAAAGTGTCAGTTTGGGGCTAATGGGACACTAACAACTTCCTCAACATTTGTTAAACTCAACTTTAGTAAGTCACAATATCCAGCTAACTCTTAAGTTGGTTTCTTTATAGTATTTTAATTTTTCCAGTGCCTTCCCCTTAGGGTATCTGACACTCACACTCGGTTTCCATTTATAGTAATGGTATGTAAAGTCTCTTTCTTGGATAACTATACTGCTTTTTAAAGTGAATTAATTTACTTATAAATATCCATCATCATACAGGTGGCACTAGGAAGTGGGAGGGGAAAAAACACATTAAATTTAAGACCTGAGACTGTGTCCTCCCTCCCAGCTTCTGCCCTTGCTGTTTCCTTTGCCAGGAGTGACTTACCATGTTTCTAGGCATATGATTGTCAAAATAAATGCCAGCCAGTGTGCTTGGTCAGCCCGGTCGGACTCCTGGAAGCCCTGCTGTAGCCCAGCAGAAGGAACTCCTTGATGTGTGGGCCCAGTGCAAAATGGAAAAGGGGGCCCTTGCACATAACATATTAAGAATTAAAAGACAGTGGGGAGCCTGGGTGGCTCAGTTGGTTGGGCATCCGACTTCGGCTCAGGTCATGATCTCACAGTCCGTGGGTTAGAGCCCAGCATCAGGCTCTGTGCTGACAGCTCAGAGCCTGGAGCCTGCTTTGGATTCTGTGTCTCCCCCTCTCTCTGTCCCTCCCCCACTCTCTCTGTCTCCGTCTCTCAAAATAAAATAATAAAGACAGAAAAAAATTTAAAAAAAGAAAAATGAAAAAACAATGACATCAAAGGAGTAAACCGAGGACAGGCCCCTTATCTAAGGGTGGGTCCTGCTTGACGGCACAGGTTGCATACCCACAGGTTGCTGGCCCTGGGTGGGGGATGCCTGAGACACCATGACCTCCTGAAACCTGCTCAGCCCGGAGATCATTCTAATGGTCAGTACCTATCATAATAATGGTTAAATATTTCACTCCAGCCCCTTCTTCCAGCTCCCCTGGCGTGTGTGCATGTGCGCACATATTCCCCAAATCCATGGGGCAGGATAGATGGCATTTACTGAGGGGAGACAGAGCCCCGTGACTGGGAGGAGACCATCCTTATCACCTTGCACAAGCCCCATGGAAACACACAGATAGACGCGAATGTCCACTCTGGAGAGTTTGAGGACATGAGGAGCACAGGTGGTGGGCTCCCAGACCACAGAGAAACCTTAGATCCCCCAAGGTTCCCTGTAACCCCGCCAGGCACTGGTCTGATGGGAAAACCTAAGCGGGTAATGAGGCAGACAAATGGAATATCTGGGCAGAGGGCAGAGGTCATAGATAAAAGGATGACCATCCACCCTGGCGTGCCTGGGATTGTCCCGGGGTTAGCACTGAAGTCCAGATTCCTAGGAAACCCCTCAATCCTAGGCAAAGCCAGACAGTTGGTCCGCCTAGAGGTAGCATCTTTAGTTGGTGGGCTCTTCCGACCGCTTCAAAAGCTAGGCCCTGGGCATTTCCAGTACCCTGTAGCAGATAAGGCGGAACCAAAGGGACTACAGTATTGGGTGCTGGGTGCAGAGAAGGTGTCCCTGTGGGCTGTGCTATGGCAGCTGTCTGCCAGCCCAGAGTGGCCTGGCTAGCTCCTCACCCCCCAGCTCTCCCTGAGTGAGTCCCAGTGCTCACTGGGGGCTCCAGGCCAGGCTCTAGCCCTAGGACCAGCATCCACTCTGATTGGTCATACTGGTTATTAAATATGTGACTGTTAACCGTTGGTCAGGGGCAGCTTCTTCCTGACGTCATCACAAACCCCCCTGCTCTGCTGGTTTCCCTGGGTTCCCAAGCAATTATGCCATCAGACCCACCTCAGGGGGGCCCTAGAGATGCAAAGGAGATGACAGCCAAGGGTCAGCCCAGCACAGAAGGATCCCCCCCAAATGGCTGCTCATCTGCCCGGGGAGCCCAAACACACATGATTCATACCACTTGAGCTCAGACAAGTGCCTCTGCAGGAAGTTCTGGGACCCTGACATTACAAGGGACACACTGAGCCCCTGATGTCCCTAACCCTTCGCCAGCACTCTCTGGCCCCACAGACGCAGCTAACATGCCTGTCTCCAAGTGCCTGCAAAAGTCAGAGCCCCTGTGGAAGGTGTGGGAGCAGAAGGCCCAGAAGAACGGACTGAGGCACCAGGTGTATGCTGTCAATGGCGACTGCTATGTGGGCCAATGGAAGGACAACATGAAACATGGTGAGTGGGGGATCTTCAGGGGCTTGGGGGTATGGAGTCTGGGCCATGGTGGGTGATAGGGGCCAAGGAAGTAGCTGGCAGAGCTTGTTGGGGACAAAAGATATGTCACCAAATCTCCCCCAAGGGGTAAATGCTGCTGACCTGGACCAGCCAGGGGGCCCCACAGGGCTCCACGTAACCTCTGCCAGCCCCTACCCTCTGAGACCTGGGCTAAACTGGGCCAGGCTAGCAGGAGGAAAAGGAGCCCCCCCAAACCACTTGCAATGGTGATTCAAAGAGCTCTGATGTGGGGCTCTGGCCAGTAATGAGAGAGGACACACATACACACAGAGCCAGCTGGGGCTTCAAATTTAACTGCAGCTTTAACCAGCAAACAGCATGGGGGTCCCTGTGGTACAAAATAAGCCCTGAAGAAAATCAAGTGTTTTTAGGTTTTATTTATTTAGGGGCATCTGGATGGCTCAGTTGGTAGAGCATGTGACTCTTTTTTTTTTTTTTAAGTTTATTTATTTATTTTGAGAGAGAGAAAGAGAGAGCAAGTAGGGGAGGGGCAGAGAGTAAGGAGAGACTCCCGAGCAGGATCTGTACTATCAGCATGAATCCCGATGCGGGGCTCGAACTCACCATCCATGACATTATGACCTGAGCCGAAACCAAGAGTCAGATGCTTAACCAACTGAGCCACCCAGGTGTCCTGAGCATAGGACTCTTAATCTTGGGGTCATGAGTTCGAACTCATGTAATCTCTACATCCAACATGGAGTTCAAACTCATGGCCCCAAGATCAAGAGTCCCATGCTCTTCTGACAGAGCCAGCCAAGCACCCCAAGAAAAACAAATTTTTATTCTAAACATGGTATGGCTTCTCACTCAGGACTTGCATGCTATGCTCTTAGCTGCTTTTCTCCCCTGCCTTCCTGAGTTAAGCACTTTGGAGTCCATAAAGCTGGGTAGAATCTCAGCTTCATCATCTCTGATCTTGAGGGACTAACTACCTCACTGTGAGCCTCAGTGTTCCAATCTGGAAAATGGGAAAATACTTATCAGTAAAGATAAGAGATGGCATCTATCTAGTGTGTAGCCCAGGGTCTGTGCAGAAGGGGAACTTCTTGAGTGTTCTTTGAGGACTGAGCATGTCAGAGATCACCACTCCTGAGAACTTTCCTTGTCCCAGAAGCCCTCCAAAGCTGACCCTACCCAGTATGTGACACACCACCTCTCGGCACTGACTTAAAGGCCAGACTTTCTGCAGCTACTCTGGGCTTTGTGTGTGGTTAAAGATGCCTATGTGTGTGCTTTAGTCCCTGTGGGCAACAGGTGAGGAAGACAGGGCCCTGAGGGAGGAATTAGGATCTCGAAGTTCTGAGTCTGGTTCCACCACTGAACGGCTGTGCGACGTGGGGTAAGCCATCTCCTGTTCTCTGGATCTCCACGCCCCGCCGGCGATGTGAACTCATGGGTTGACAAGGCCCTCTGAGCCCTCTTTCTATGTGAGTCCTGCCTCTCCTAGGACCCTGGAGGCATAGAGCAGATTGGGCTGGGGTCCCAGAAAATGTACTGTCAGAGAATCTGGACGCAGCCTCCCCTCTCTTCAGGATGCGTCTTCGGCCACGCTGACAGGGGGCTGCTGTGGTGTACGCAGCCTGGAACGGGGCAAGAGTCATCACTATTCAGGGCAAGGATTGTGGCCAGTGGTTCCCCAGGCTGTTCGCTCATTCACTCCATTAACACCTACTGCACGCCTAGTCCGTGCCGGACCCTGTCCTGGGCATCTGCATGATGCCCACCCCAGGGAGCTCCAGTCTCACAGAGAACCCCCACAATAAGTAACACCCCATTTTCGAGAAGAGGAAACTGGGACTTAGAGAGAAGAGATGATTTACTGAGGTTCACATAGCTATGTGCTAAATGACCTGGAGGCAGGAGGCAGCCTCCCAGAAAAAATAAAAGGACACATGCTGTCTCGGAAACCACATGCTGGAGCACCCTGGGGAGGACTCTGAAGCTATGGCCTAGGATGAGGAGAATGATTGTCAAGATATCCCAAAGCAGATTCAGAATAAGACCAATGTCTACAAGCGTTTTTACCCAGCACAGTGGTAAGCCTTCCTTGATTCTTAGCAGAAGAAGAATAAGATAAAAGTTGAGTGATTGGGGGCACCTGGGTGGCTCATTCGGTTAAGCATCCCACTCTTGATTTTGGCTCAGGTCATGATCTCATGGTTCCTGAGTTCAAGCTCCGCATTGAACTCTGTGCTGACAGCATGGAGCCTTCTCGGGATTCTCTCTCTCCTCCTCTCTTTGCCCCTGCCCTGCTCATGCTCTCTCTCTCTCTCAAAGTAAATAAATAAACTTAAAAAAAAGAAGAAAAAGTTGAGTGGTTGGCTTATGCCTGCCCCGGCTGAGGTTTCCTCCTGGACCAGAGAAGCTGGAACCAAAGTTTAAAATTTTAGGCAAGGAGGAGCATGTGGCTAGATCTCTCTCTCTCTCTCTCTCTCTCTCTCTCTCACACACACACACACACACACACACACGCGTGCACTTCTCTCTGGGGAAGGAACTGTCTCCTAGCTGCTTTTGAGGGCCCTGGGAAAAGCTGGGAGCTGCTGTTTTCAGAGTGGGTGGTTTGTTTATTTATAGTCTGCACATAATAAAGCAAGGCTATTTTACTTCAAAAATAAAAATGAAAATAAAAGTGTGGCATCAGGATGTTGGGGGGACCAGAGAGGAGACATGAAGGTGGCCACAAGAACACGGAAAGGGGATGTTTGAGCTGAACGCAGAAGGATGAGAAGGATTGGTCTAGCAGAAGAGCATGTCTTCTAGATGGTGGAATCAGAATGGAAGGATTTGGGGCTGTATTAAGTCTTGTTCCTGGAACGACTAGAAACTAGTATGCCCAGAGCAGAGAGAGCCAGGGGAAAGAGAGGGCAGGTCAAGAGTTCCAACCTTAAAGGACCTTACTGTGGTGCCTGGGTGGCTCAGTAGGTTGAACGTCCGACTTCGGCTCAGGTCATGAACTCATAGTTTGTGGGTTTGAGCCCTGTGTCAGGCTCTGGGCTGACAGCTAACTCAGGGCCTGGAGGCTGCTACGGATTTTGTATCTCCCTCTCTTTCTGACCCTCCCCTGCTTGCGCTGTCTCTCATAAATAAATAAATAAACAAACTAAAACTAAAAAAAAAAAAAAAGGAAACCTACAGGAGGTGGTAAATTTGCCGTCATCCCAGAGGCAGTCTCATTGGACCAGCTTGAATCACATGCCCCTCACTGAACCAATCACAGTGGCCCGGGCTGAATGGCTAGCGGCTAGCCTCGCGCTGGGGGAGGAGTCTGACCCATTCAACACTTAGGGATTGAGAGCTTGGGAGCGCCTGGTTTTCCGAGAGGGATAAAACTAGAAGGAGGGCAGGTATAGACAACCTGGTGAGGGCTCCACCTCAAGGGCAAAAATAATCGGTAACATCTTTCCTGTTTACAGGCACTGCTGTCAGTGCTTTCCATATGTTAATAAATTTAGTGACAGAACAACCCCATGTGATTCTCTCGTCTCCCTTTTACCGAGGAGGAGCCCAGAGAGTTAAGTTACTTGTGCGCAATCAAAAAGCGCACAGGGACAGTGTTGGCTTTGTCCCTGAGCTACCAAGGACCAAGATATGAATTGGCCCATACAGGTACTCCACAAATATCTTATTCATCCTTCTGTTCAACAAATGTCTTTGTTCAGCGTGTATTGGTCTCTTGCAACTTCTCAGGCACTGTTTGTTTTTCGGTGCTGGGAATAGGGCGGTGAGCAAAACGGACCAAAGCCTGTGTCCTCGGAGAGTGCACATTCTCCTCTTGGAGAGCTAGACAATAGACCATAAATGATAAGTGACTGAATTGTCTGTTAGGTTAGCAGCTGTTAAGGGATATGAAAAGAAACAGAGCAGGGCAAGGCAGGAAGATAGGCTTGTGATTTTACAAGGGTTGGTCAGGGGAGGCCTCATTGAGAAAATAGATTTGAACAGAGACTTGCAAGAGGTAGGCCGTGAGTGAATATTTGGAGAAGAGCATTCCAGGCCAAAGGATAAGCAGGTATAAAGGCCCTGAGGAAGAAACATATCTGGTGGGTTCCAGGAACAGCATGGAGGCCATAGTGGTTGGAGAGCAGTCTGGAAGGTGGGAGTTGAAAACAGACAAAGCAGGAGTGGTAGGAGATGGTCGATGTAAGATTTAATAGATGGAAGCACAGATGAAAGGAAAGAGGGAAGCCAGGTTATGGAGCCAAGAAGGCCTTTATTTGGGGTCCACAGTCCTCGGGCGAGGTTCCGTGACTCGAGTTCCGGGGAGAGTCAGGGAAGTCACGCGCGATTGGCGATGGGTGGGGGTTTTAAGGACGAGGGGTTTCAGGTTTGCTCTTGGGGGGCTGATTACCAAGTAAGGGCATTTTAGGGTCACGGCGGGACAGGATAGGTTGCCTGTCTCATCGGGGTGGGGAAAACTGGAGCTTCATGATTGGCTGTTTCCAAATGGGGCAGGACATCCCAGGTCTGCAGGTGAGGGGCGGGGGTCTTTTGTACACGTGTTCTCCTCCAGCCCCCGGAGAAATGGCCGCTCGGTCGCCATCCTAAGGTGACTCCCAATGTGACTCTTACAGTCCCGATGTGTGTTCTGGAGAGCTAAAGAAATATGCAGAATATTTTCTAGAAATTCTGGCCATCTGGCGTAATCATTCAGTATTATTAAGAGATAAAGCTAGGGGCGCCAGAGTGGCTCAGTCGGTTAAGCATCCAGCTTTGGCTCAGGTCATAATCTCATGGTTCGTGAATTCAAGCCCAGCATAGGGCTCTGTGCTGACAGCTCCGGAGCCTGGAGCCTGCTTTAGATTCTGTGTCTCCCTCTCTCTGCCCCTCCCCCGCTCGCCCTTTGTCTCTCTCTCTCTCTCAAAAATAATTAAACATTAAAAAAATTAAAATAAACTAAAAAAAAAAGAGACAAAGCTTATCATTAAGAGAAAAAGAGGGGGCAGATCTCTACTTGGGGTTTGCTATATCAATCTGGTTTCAGGGCAAAGGGCTGGAGAACACCTGTTTGTAGAAATGGAATTTTCTTGGGGTTTCCCCTAGTACTGGGGGTCTAGAGACGAGGCACAGACCCTGGCCCAGCCCTTGAGAATGACCAAGTCTTGTAGAGGCCCCTGAGGCCAAGGCAGACACTGCATCTGCCCCTCCAGGCCCATGGCTGCCATGTCTGCAGTCTTTGCCCCATCTCTGTGTCATCAGGAAAAGGAACGCAGATCTGGAAGAAAAAAGGAGCCATCTATGAGGGAGACTGGAAATTTGGGAAGCGAGATGGCTACGGCACCCTCAGCTCTCCTGACCGAGAGAAGGGAAAGTACAGGAGAGTATACTCTGGCTGGTGGAAAGATGATAAAAAATCAGTGAGTAGTTCCCATCATGCTCTGGGGCGTGGGTTGGGCTGAAAGCAGACTCTGTGTGTGTGTGTGTGTGTGTGTGTGTGTGTGTGTGTGAGGGGAGCAGTCAGAGAAGCCTGGGAGAAAATGGGGGAAGGGCTGAGGAAGGAGGACAAGGGAACTGTGTGTGTGGGAGAAGGAAGGCGTGGGGAATCATCAGGGGTTCTCAGAACAAAACCCAGGAAACAGGAAGCAAGAGGAGAGGGCCCAGGGAGGAGCCCATGAAACCTGTGGCTACAAGAAGCCTGCCAGGCTGTGTAGGGGCCAAATCTCCTCCCCCATCACCCCCACTCATTTCCTGGCTTTCTTTTCCCTGGGCATTCCTTTCTAAGAATCCGCCTTCTGTTGGGCCTGCACAAGAAGGGGGCAGGAAAAGTGGGAGCCAGAAAGCAGAGGCCACACCTTTGGCCACAGAGCAAGAAAGGAAGGTCTTGGAGGTAGAAGCCAGCCAGAGGCAGGTCCCTCAACTCAAATGCCTGAACCCTCACCATAGGCCATAGAGACCAATAATAATACAGGGCTCCTATTGAACAACTGCCATCACAATCCCAGAACATGGCATATGGTACCTTCAACTAACTCACAGTATCATCATCATCATCCTCATCATCACTCATTTTATTGATAAGGAAATAAGCTCAGAGAGGTGAAGTGCCTTGCCTGGGATCACACACTGCTGGCAAATGGTAGCGCTCAGGATTTCATGTTCCCTGCTCTGAAACTGTTTACTGGCCACTAGGGAGAGAGATCCCAAAATAAACAATTCACATTTAATATGGTGTTAGGCTAGAGGTTTTCACAGGAATTGAGAATTCAGGGCAGGCTTCCTGTAGGGGGTGACGCCAAAAGGTACAAAGACTTAGCCAGGGAAGCAAAAAAGGAGAAGGGGAAGTAGCAAAGTAGAAGGAGCAAAGAATATGTCCAACAGCAAGATGTGTGTGCCCACAGGGGTAGGAATGAGGGAGGAGGGATAGGAGGGGGCCTTGAAGGCTTTGTGGGAATCAGGATTTTGAGGGGTAGATGGGTTGCCTAACGCAACTTCTTTAGGTGTCATCTGCGGGAAGTCCGTGATTCTCTGTGGTTGGATGCTAAGGTGGTGTCCATTTTTCTGGGGAGAAAGTCTAATTTTGATGGGATTCTCAGAAGCACCTGCGACTTTTAATAGAGTCAAATCAAAGCTGAGGAGGGGGCACATGTGATCAGATGAGCGATGTAAATATCCTTTTAGCTGCTTCCTGGAGGATGAATGAAGAGGGGAGAATGAGAGGAGGAGGGGGACCAGTGAGGAGCAGAGAGGACACTGGGCTGTATGAGGTGATAGCAGGAGGGCAATGGGACAGCCTGGGGAGCTTTTCCATTCTCCACCATCAGATTGGGATGTAGGGCTGAGGGAGGAAGCAGGGAAGTGGTCCAAGGTGTGGCTTGGGTGCCAGGGAAGATGGGGGTGGCTTTCCTGGTGTTGGGGGGCTGCCATGAACAGAGACACCTTGTGCTTTCAGGGCTATGGGATTCAGTTTCTTGGACCCAAGGAGTATTACGAGGGTGAGTGGTGTGGCGACCAGCGCAGCGGGTGGGGCCGCGTTTACTACAGTAACGGCGACATCTACGAGGGCCAGTGGTTGAAGGACAAGCCGCATGGGGAGGGCATGTTGCGCCTGAGTAAGTGCCCCGCCCCGATGGCCAGCTGGCCACGCCCCCACCCACAACCCTTTCTCCAGCTCCAGCTAAAGTGCATGACACGACCAGATCCCTGCCCTCAAGGAGTTTATACTTTTTTTTTAAAGTTTATTTATTTATTTTGAGACAGAGCAGAGGAGAGGCAGAGAGAGAGAGAGAGAGAGAGAGAGAGAGAGAATCACAAATGGGCTCCAAGCTGACAGCACAGAGCCACTCAGGCCCCCCAGGGAGCTTATATTCCAAAGGCGGAGCCTAACAATAAACATCAACAATGAGGACATTTTCTTATGGTCATAATAATCACAGTCTGTGCTTACACAGCACTGAGCTCAGTTAATCCTTGCTACAGTCCTAGAAGATAGAGGTACCCTTATCCCGACTTTACAGATCAACTGAGGTACCGAGAGGTTAAGTGGCTTGCTCAAGGTCAATGCAGTCTGTTAGTTGTGAGATCAAAAGTGCTAAGGAATATCCCTTGAAAATAGGAAGGTGTGTTGGAGAATGATAAAGGAGTTGCGGACAGGAGCGATTTAGACTGACTTATGGTCAGAGAATGTCTCCCTCAAGAGGTGAAATTTGAACAAAAGACTTGAAAGAAGAGAAGGAACCTGATAAGCATTGAGCTAGGGAAGAACAGTCCTAGATGGAGGAAAGAGTAATCAATCAAGTAAACTGCCTTAGCGTCCGGACTTAACCCATTCTCTACATAGCAACCAGCATGAATTTTCTCCAGATCCGAGCTGATCGCTGCCCTTTCAGCCACCCATTGGCAGCACAGTCTGGCCCTCCTCACCTCTCTAATTGTGCCTCCCACCTCTTCCTCTGGGAATCCCTTCATTTCAACCAGACTCCTTTTCTTTCAGTTCCTCCCACACTTTCAGCCTCAGGGCACTTGTACTGCCTTCTCTCTTCCTGCAATAGAAAAAGATCCTCCAGGTCTCTGCACCGTTTCCTCCTAGAGAGGCCTTCCCTGCTCACTCCACTAAAGCACATTTTCCTTATTCTCATCAGCACTTGCGTGCTTCCTTTCCTTTTAGCACTAGGTGTATAACCTGGGGCAAGTTTCCTCCTGTCGGTGCCTCAGTTACCTTACCTGTAAAAAGGGAAAAATAGTAGTACCCACTTTGTAGGTACTATGAACAGGGTCCGGCACATAGTAGGCAATCTATAAAGCTAGTGCCATTGTCTCTGCAGACTGTGAGCTGCATAAGGACCTGGACTGAACATTTATTTTGTTCCCCACTGTTTCTCCAATGCCTGGCACATAGTAGGTGCTCTTAGTGAGGACACAAACCAGAGCCCAGTTTCCCGGAAACTCAAGACTCCAACTTCTAGTGAGATTTGGCCAACCTGAGGCATTGGGGCAGCTGAGGAGGGTTTAATCCAGCCACTTCTGTCTGTCGTTCTCAGCCCTCCATACCGAGCGCTGTGCCTGCTTTCAGTGAGAATCTACTATTAACAGCCTGTATCTAGTGAGCACCTGTGGGGGCCACACATCGTGTGAGGGCTCTAAGTGCATCGTTTCTAGTGGCCCAGACTCTGGAGACGGCTTGCCTGGGTTCAAAGCCTACCTCAAGCTCTTACTACCTATGTGACCTTGGGCAATTTGCTTAAACTCTCTGTGCTTTGGTTTTCTCATCTGTAAGGTAAGGATAAAAATAAAACTTAAGTAGGGTATTGTGAAGGTTCGCTGAGTTTGTAGAGTGCTTAGCATGGTGCCTGACACATGACAGTACGTGTGCAACAGTATTACAGCTCGTACTGGGAGGTAGCAGGTGTCAGCAAATTACAGTCCTTGAACCAAATCCAATCCAGCTCAACGCACTTTTTTGTAAGTTAAGTTTTTTGGGCACACCAACTTGCTCATACATTGACACATTGTCAATGGCTGCTTTCATGCTTCAGTGGCAGAGCTGAGTAGCTGTGACAGAGAACCTGTGACACACAAAGCCAAAAATACTGTCTGCCCCTTCACGGAAAAAGTTTGCTGACCTCTGAGTTTATCCAGTGCTCTTCTTTTTTAAACATCAAAAAATTTAAAAAAATATTTATTTTTGAGAGACAGAGTGTGAGGGAGGGAGGGGCAGAGAGAGAGGGAGACACAGAATCGGAAGCAGGCTCCAGGCTCTGAGCTGTCAGCACAGAGCCTGACGAGGGGCTTGAACTCACGAACTGGGAGATCACGACCTGAGCCAATGTCAGATGCTCAACTGACTGAGGCACCCAGGAGCCCCTAAGCTTCTGAGCTCTTTCTATGTATTGATTTATTTAATCTCCACTACAATTCTATGAGATAGGTGCTACTGTTTTTTCCACTTTACAAATAAGGAAATGAGACGGTACGGTTGAGTGACCAGCCGGAGACCACATGGCTGTGAGTGTCTGAGCGAAGTGCTAGCTTTCTTATTACTCTTCTTACAGCACCACCATCATCCGCTGAGCAGGAGAGTTAATTCACGAATAAGAGCACGGTCTCCTGGGATGAACAGGCCTTGGCTTCAGATCTTCTCTCTCCCACTACCTAGCTCTGTGACCTTGAGCCTTTCAAGCTCCATCTGAAAAACTGGAGTCCGTTATCCTTCATAGAACTGTTTTTGTGAGGAGTGAGTGAGGTCAGAAACATAGCAAAGAACCACAGGCGGGATGAATGCTGGAAAAACATTGGCTATTCATGTCATTAGCTACATTTTGTACAAATAGGAAACGATGTTGTTCATCCAAATTCAGGCAAGTAGTGGAGGCAAGACGTGGACCAGGTCTGATTCCGGAAGTCACTGACACCCCTGGGCTCCGATGTTTCTAGGTCGGCCTTCCCAGACCCCAGGCAGCCCAGCCCCGCCAGGCACTCGCAACATCTTGGTCTCCTTCTGGCTGCCCTGTGGGCACAGTGTCCAGCCTGGGCATGTGGAGGGGCCGGCCTGATAGTGGGGCCTGGGTAGGTGGGCCCGGCACCCACGTGACCCTGTCCTTTCCCCCAGAAAATGGGAACCGCTACGAGGGGTACTGGCAGAGAGGCATGAAGAACGGGCCGGGCCGTTTCTTCCACCTGGACCACGGTCAGCTGTTTGAAGGCTTCTGGGTGGACGATGTCGCCAAGTGTGGCACAATGATTGACTTTGGCCGCAATGAGGCCCCTGAGCCAACCCAGTTCCCCATTCCTAAGGTAAGCAGCACCCAGGAGGGGCCTGTGGCCACACCCAGACAGAAAACAGTACCCACCCCCCCAAACCCTCCAGGCACATACAGCCTAGCTAGGCCTAGCCCGGTCCAGCCATGCAACAGACCAGATTTTGTTTTCAGCTGGGGCATCCCCACGGAGACTGGCAGCACTCCACAAGGCAGGCAGCACCCCAAAGGATGGCAGACTGGGTCTTCCATGATCCCCAATCCAACCCCTTACTGCTTTCCTCCAGATCGAAATTCTAGACCCTGATGGTGTGCTGGAGGAAGCCTTGGCCATGTTCAAGAAGACAGAAGAAGATGAAGATTGATGCCAGGTGAGGGATGGGCATGCTTCCCACCCTCAGATGTGGTTGAGGAAGCTGCTGGGGGCTCCTTTGGCAGAGGGATCGGGGGCAGGACCAGAGGGTGAGTTTCTTGCCGTCTGCAGTCCAGCTGGCTCTTTTTGGTTCCTCCCCTTCAAAACTCATTTCCTCAAAGACCAAGTCCCTCCTGAACATCCTTGAGTGAGGCAGTTTGCCCCAGGCCTGCACTTGCACGTCTGTCCTAGCCCCTCCTGGTGTGGGTATAAGCGGGGTTCCAGGAGAGGGTGACGGTACAGCATCTTTGAGTCACCAGCTCCCACCAGCCCCTTGCCCCTGCAGTGAACACACCAGAGCTTCTGGAGAATTTCAAGCCTGTCACCCAACTGCTCAAACCGGTGCGCCTTCTGCAGAAGTGAGTGGTAACTGGGCACACCCTTGGCACCTCACTCCTGCCAGCACTGAATTATCCTCTCCCCAGCTGGCTTTGGGGACCCTCTTGTTACAGCCTTCATGCTGGGCCCCCATTTCCGAATGCAGGAGTATGTATAAAAGAGAACCTGGTGGCTTCAGTCCAGAGCTTGTGGTGTGTGATTGGGGGTGGAGCTCTGGGAAGGACCTTAGGTGAAGACAGCAGATGTCATGGAGGGCGGCATGGATTTGCCCTGGGGGAGAAAGGCAAGGTGTCTCTAGGTCTCTGAGATACTCCAGGGAGAAAAGCCTGTGTCTGGTCACAATGGCCATAAGATTTGGGGTTGAGACACTGACCTGGCTTCTCAACCTTACACAGAACACTCAACCTGGGGATCCTGCAGGAGCTTTAAGAGTTACAGACACCCAGGTCTCGTGTTCAGACTGGTCTGGGGTAAGGCCTGGCCTTCAGAAAGTTCCCCAGATGCTTCTAATGTGCAGCCGGGGCCATGAACCCCTGACTTACTGGCTTTGTGACCCTAAGTGGCCTCAGTTGCCCCAGCTGCCAAAGGGCACTTAGATCTCACAGGGGTGTTTTTGAGGATTTGCTAACAGATGTAATAAAAACAAATAACATGTATTGAGGTTAATTGTGAAGCTGAGCTCTGGGAAGAGCTTTGCATAATTCTAGACAACATTCTGCAAGATAAAAGGGACTCTTACATAATGGGCAGGGGCATGAGCTCAGCAGTCTGTCTGCCGGGGTGTGAATCCCAGCAGTGATTTATGAGCTGTGTGTCCTTGGATATGGCACCCAACATTTCTGTTCTCTAGGTTTCCTTCCCTCAGATGCGGGACAATAACGGTCCTTACCACCCAGGTTACCATGGTTAACTTGAGGATGAAATAAGGTGTGGTTCTAATCTGAGGGTGCTTTTGGCTCCCCTCTGGCAATGCCTGGAGACATTTTTGGTGGCCACAACTGGCAGGGAAAGCTATTACTGGCAACTAGTGAGTAGAGGTTGAGGATCCTGCTAAACACACTGTAATATAAATACTCTAGGGGCACCTGAGTGGCTCAGTCGGTAAAGCGTCTGATTTCAGCTCCGGTCATGATCTCACGGTTCGTGGGTTCAGGCCCCACATCGAGCTCTGTGCTGACAGCTCAGAGCCTGGAGCCTGCTTCAGATTCTGTCTCCCCCTCTCTCTCTGCCCTTCCCCCGTTTGCACTTTCTCTTTCAAAAATAAACAAACGTTAAAAAAAAATAAACACTCTACAATTTTTGGCCCAATGTCCCAAGTGTAGCCCTGTAACCATATGTTCATAAAGCTCTCGGCAAGTGCCTGATCTAAAGACTCAATAAACACGGACACGACACTACTGAGGTTCTTTCTGCACTCTAAATCATAAGCAGGGTGGCCTGACTCAGGGTATGGTTCTTGCATCAGGAAGGTGGGCCTGGCCCACTTGGGACAAAGAACATTCATTCAGTACCAGGCTGTGCTGATAACGTGTCCCCTCCCATACGTGTCCTGCTATTAATAGTGCCATTTTAGAAGAGGAAACAGGTTCAGGGAGGCTCACCAGTCCCAAAGCTAGAAAGGAACTGTACTTAAACTTCGATCTGTCTGCTCTGAAGGTACAGAACAATGGCAGAGCATATAGAAGGCCAGGCCAGCTTCCCCCCCCCACCAGAAAAAGTGGGGTGTGCTCTAGTTTATGTATAAAAATCTCTCTAGATAGGAACGCAAAACATTGGTAACAACGGATGTCTCTGGAGTGGAGAGAACTGGGAACTGTGGAGGGAGGGTAACTTTTCACTGTTGTATTTGGAACCTGTGAATGTATTATGTATTCAAAATATAAATAAAACGGAAATTAAAGGCTGTTCTTTAATTACCAGTGTTTCCCTGAGCTGCCTGGATTTGAGCACCTGGAGTGTTTGTTAAAAAAATAGATTCTAGATCTACCCAGACCAAGTTGAATTGGAATCTCTACGGGAAAACTTGGAAATCTACATTTTACAAGCCGATTTGGTGATTTTTGACTTCAGGCAAATTTAGGAAAGAAAGTAAACCTAAGGGGTGCCTGGCTGGCTCAGTCACTGGAGTGTGACTCTTGATCTTGGGGTTGTGGGTTTAAATCCCACGGTGGGTGTGGAGATTATTTAAAACTAAAATCAAAAGAAAGAAAGAAAACAAAGAGGGGAGGGGAGGGAAAGGGAGACCTAAGACTAGAGTCGCAGCCCAGAAATGACTGTACCAGCTGCCAAGTCTTTGCAGAAGCAGAGAGCTGGGCAGGTAAGGGGGCATGAAAGATGGCCAGGTCTTCTCTGGGGAGCAGTGGAGGGTTTCCCACGGGGGCCCCTACTCCCCACTACTCAGTCCCAGTCAGAAGGCCGCCCAGGCACAGGGGAGAGTGGGTCCTGGTGTGCGAGATGAGGATAGAGGCAAAGAGCTGCAGTAAAGGAGGGCCGCGCCCACAGAACTGCTCAGTTTGCACACAAGCCTGAAGCCACACTTTGCCCCAATCAACTTTCACTTCACTCAGAGGACTTTGTTTTTATAAAAACCCCCTACTGCATTGTGTTTCTGGGACCGACAGAGGTCTCAAACTCAAAGGCCCGCAGTGGGGGGCCAGCCAAGTAACATGAACAAGGCTGACCTGCTGGGAGACTAGCGGGAGTGGTGGGGTCTGGGGCAAACACATCTCCGGGGGAAGTGGGCGGCGGCAACTCGGTTCCTTCCCATGGCTGCTCTGCCAGAAGGTGGGACCAGCCCTGCTGCTGCTGCTGGATCTTCCACATTCTTAAGCAAAGCCAGAACCTGCATATATGATTTTTGTGAGAGGCTGGGCACCGAGCCAACTTTCTAGGCCCAAATTCTAGCCAATTACACTTGACCTCTTTGGGCATCAACTTTTGCCATCTCCAAAATGGATAAACATTCCTTCCAAAACTCATCCTGATTGTAAAAACGGGAAAACATCCGGGAAGCCAGGTTGAGGTAGCATTCTACAAAACCACAGGCCTGGACTCCCAAACTGTCGATGTTACAAAGGACAAGAAAAGGCTGTTCCAAATTTAAAAGCAACTAAAGAGACGTGGCACATCAATGCAACACACGACCGTGAAGGGTAAAATCACTGCTAGAAAGGACATGAGGAGGACACGTGCAGGAGTGAACATGAGTGTCATTATTAAGTAGGCACTGCGTCAATGTCAAATTTCCTGAATCTGTCCACTGAATTGAGGTTATGCAGGAGAAAGGTCCTGGGCTTTAGAAGGAAGTGTGTAGGCACGGAGGTTGGTATCTGCTGTGGCCCAGGGAGAAACGCAGTTCACCCCCACCATTCAGTTTCAGTATCTGTGCACCCGCCTCCTTGCTGAGGTCAAACGGCACCGCTCTGCCTTCCTGTTTCAGCTTTCCTAAAGAAGCGTTCTTTTCACGTCGTATTTAGTGCCATGTTGTTCACATTTGGTACCTTCTGTTAGCAATTGTGCTATTAAAAATTAAAAATAATTATTTTAAGTAGGCTTTGTGCCAATGTGGGGTTTGAACTCACAACCCCAAGACCAAGAGCTGCACACTCCACGGACCCAGCCAGCCAGGTGCCCTGGTGATGTTGCCATTTAAAAAGAAGGCAGTGAGGCACCTGGCTGGCTCCCTCCGTGGAACGTGCAGCTCTTGATCTCAGGGTTGTGAATTCGAGCCCCCTGTTGGGTGTAGAGATTAAAAATAAAAATCTTTAAACAAACAAACGGCCCAGAAACACATAAAACAAGGTTAACCTACTGAACGGCTGACAAAATACTGTGACCAGAGGGTCACAGGAACCTCAAACCCACAGGAGCAATAGTTCACGATTCACCAACTCAGTGTTCACGATGACTTATAGAACACAACTGCTGTAAGAAGAACTGACTGGATGTGTATTTCAGTTGCTAGTTGCATAAGTTTTTTGTACGTTTGAATATTTTCAAAATAAAATGTTTACAAAAGTTTTCACGTAGAGGCTCACCTGATTGGGGCACCAGACTTCACACCAGGCAGTCCAGACCCAACAAAGACAGACACAAGAGGTGTCCCTTATGAGTATATTTATGTGTACACACGTGCACACACACACGCAAACACACACACACACACAAACACACACAGTTGACACTGAATGGGGAGGGGGATCAAGACAGAAAAGACAAGAAGCATCCAAGTGGCACTGGCACAGGGGAGGAGGAGGGACAAAGGGAGCATCTGTCCCCACTCTGGCTCCCACCGGTGGCCTCCTAACAGGAGGTAAACCTGAAGCTGGAAGAACAGGAAGTGCTTATTCTCTTAGAGGAAGGTTTCAAAGTGCAGTCATTTCTCTTAAAAAAAAAGAAAAAAAAAAAGCCTCTTCCCTCCACACTCTGCCCCCGGACAAAGGCCCAATCCCCAGAGCTGGTTGTCCCTGATGCTGGCGCCGGAGGAGGTGGTGGGGAGCGGCATAAGGCCAAACTGAAGTGCTCAGGCCCAGAAGGGCTATGCATAGTGGCTGCCGGGCGTCAGGGGGTGGTCCCCTCTGTGGTCCAGCTGGTCCTGCATGCGGGCGAACTCGGCCAGCTCGTTGAGCTCCTGGAACTGTCGGTCCGTCTTATGGCTGACCAGCGAGCGGTAGAAGTGGACGGCAAAGACGATGAAGACCAGGCCGAAGGGGACCATGATGGTGGTGGAGGCGATGGCGGCGGCTTGGCCCGGGGTGATGCCACCAGTGCTGCTGACGTTGGTGCCCACGTCGCCGGCCGGGGGCTTGCTGGTGGGCCGCAGCTGTCCCGGCTGCTTCTTGAGGGGCAAGAACTTGACCCAGCAGAGCAGCACCACCTCAGCCAGGAAGAGCAGCGTGCCGATGACAGTGGAGAAGGCCCAGGCCAGCTCGATGTGGCGGTGCATGCGCTCATGGGGGGACTCCTTGACTGAGTTGAGGTTATGCACGTTGCTCACCGCCTCGATGTTGGGCAGGATGCAGGTGCTGATCATGAGTGCAAACAGGTGGACAGCCACCAGCACCGTGGTGCAGGCACTGAAGGCAATGAGCAGCCCCGGCGGGTAGTCATGGTCGGCATCTAGCTGTACCTCCACCATCGCCACCTAGGGGACAGGGGAGAGGTGGGCTGAGTGCCAGGACCAGCATGGCCCACAGAGCCACACTCAAATCCTGGCTCGCCTCCCATCAAGCTCTTGGACCCTGGGCAAATCACCTGGCCTCTCTAAGCCTCAGTTTCCTTATCTATATAATGGGGATAACAGGACCCCTCACTTAGGGTTGAGAAAGTGCCAGTGAAGATAGCAGGTTTGGAGCCCAGGCTGCCTGTATATGAATCCCAGTTCTGCTACCTGCCAGCCACATGTACTTGGGAAAGCCACTAGCCTCTCTGAGCCTCAACTTCTTTAGTTGTGAAACAGAGATATCACAGTAGTTCATAGGATTATTTTAACAATGAAATCAGAGTCGCTGGTACATGGTAAACATCTCCCAAACAGTATCCATTGCTCCTACACCAGCCAGGTATTAAAAGCCAAACCACAAATTTTTTTTTTTAATGTTTTTTATTTATTTTTGAGAGACAGAGACAATGCAAGCAGGGGAGGGTCAGAGAGAGAGGGAGATACAGAATCTGAAGCAGGCTTCAGGCTCTGAGCTAGCTGTCAGCACAGAGCCTGATGCGGGGCTCGAACCCACTAACTGTGAGATCATGACCTGAGCAGAAGCCAGACGCTTAACCGACCGAGCCACCCAGGCGCCCCTGTAAACGGTTAAGATGGTAAGTTTGACGAGCTCCTGGGTGGCTCGGTCATTTAAGCGTCCAACTTCGGCTCAGGTCATGACCTCATGGTAGAGTTCGAGGCCCGCTTCTGGCTCTCTGCTGTCAGTGCAGACAGTTTTGGATTCTGTGACTCTGGTTCTCTCTGCCCCTCCCCCATTCTTGTTCTGTTTCTCAAAACATAAACTTAAAAAAAAAAAAAAGAAGATGGTATGTTTGATGTATATTTTACTCTGATACAGTTTGTGCTAAGAGGAAAAAAAAAGCAACCATCAAACCACCAGCCGCCCTCTCTGTTGGCCTAAGCACAGGCTTCTCCTTCATGCCCTGCTCCAGGGGGGAGGGGAGGGGTGGGGTAGAGACGAAGGCCCTCCCAGGTCAGGCCCAGGCCCTTTCTGAGGACACAGCGCACCAACCAACGAGGAGGAACGGTACAGCTTCCTAGAAGGGACTGAGCCAGGTGCTGCGCAGCGGGGTCGGCAGGCCCCGGGGCCCCCTCCTGCCTTTGCCCCAGCTCTGGGCCCCACGGCTGACGCACTGGCTGCGCCCTAGTTCCTGGAGACCTGTGGACCCAGGGTCACCAGGGGCACGCTCTGGGCCTGCCACCTGCTGCTTCTTACTTGGGCCTTGCAAATCACCCCCATGTGAAGATGCCAGCTCATCAGATCTGGACCTGGAACAGCGGGCAGTGGGCACACTGCCAGGACCCGCCTGTCAGGCCGGAGGGACTGGGCCGGCAAACGCCAGTGGCAATACCATTAAGGACAGTGAGTGACCCTTCATAAAATGTCGCTGGGAGGGGGGAGGTCCAATGCTGCCATGCATCCACCAGCCCCACACCAGCCTCCCCTGATCCCTCCTTACTCCTGGGGAAGGGGGGCTCTCTCTTTCCCCACTAGCTCTCCTGCCTGTATGCCTGGCCCTGCTTGCTTTCATCTCTCTCTCTCTCTCTCTCTCTCTACCCCTCCTTTGACCAGGAAAGGCAGTGTGGGGTCAGGAGCACGGGCTCTAGAGCCAGGCTCCCTGGCTCTGAACCCTCACTCTTCTACCCTTCAGTCAGCTCTGATTCTAGCTGAATTTCAGTTTCCTTATCTGTAAAATGGGAACAATGGTACATGCATCAGAGCACTGTTGTGAGGGCTGAGTTAATCCCATGTTAAATACTTAGTGCCTGGCAGAGAGTGAACACTCAATAAAAGTGAGCTTTATTATTTTTCAGTTAAGAAACCTCATCCCCAAACCCTTTATCTCTATATGGAATCCTCTGGGGTTTCTACCCTCCACTGGAAGGGGACGCCTGGGCTGAAAGAACACCAAAGCCAAACTGGGGGGCCTGAGTCTGCCTCCGGAACCACCTTCCTTATTTGACCTTGCTCAAAACCCTCCCTTCTTGTCTGTAAAAGGGGGGAACGTGGCAAGGTTAAGGTCACATGCTAAAGCAGATTTTGGGTCTGACACCTTGAGAATCTGGTGAAAATAATGGACACTCTCCTTAGAACATTTAGGTATATATAACAATTTCAACAAGATTCATAGACTTTTCACCCCGACTTCCCACAGCTGACGACGGTATGAACTGTTCAGCCCAGGAGTTTACAAAATGTTTCAAACTCCTATAAATCTGGGGCAGTGCCATCAGGATTTCAACTGTTTTTTAAGATCACTGGTGGCCTAATGCCAATCCTGAGGATTCTGAGTACACGTGGGTGAGGGCAGGCCATCAGGGCACAGTGAGGTAAGGGACTCATCCCAGGGCCCCCTGGTCTCAGCCGCTAGGCCAGCCCACACTGGAAGGGGAGGGGGAGCCCTCCAGCAAGGCATGCCTTCTGCCACCACCTCCCCACCCCCAGCACTTCCTCTTCCTGTTTTTGGCCTGTTGCCCCGGAACCTGAAACTGGAGAAGGGACAAGCAGGAGCCATTGGCTATTTATTCACTCACTGGAAATGTCCATACCCATAAGGTACATCAGGCCCTGAGCTGGGGTATATCCCGGGGGGGGGGACGGATGCAGGTAACTAACCTGTTCGCTTACCTGGTATCTCCCCCTCTGTACAGCCATTAAGGATGAACTGGCTCCTCCACTGACAAAGCTCGTGACCTTGGACAAGTATTTCAACCTCTCTGTGTCACATCAGTAAAACAGGGCCCACTTCTTATGGTTGTTATGAGCATTCAATGAGCTAATGAATAGAAAGCCCTTAGAAGCTGGCATACAGTGAGCTTAACTAAGTTTCAGTGATTATGAGCAGTATCATTATTATTCTTTTACAAATGAGGAAAAATGGGCTGAGAGAGGCGAGGTCAGCTGTTCTAGGGGTCAGACTGCTTCTAAGCGGCAGCTCTGAACTCAGTCCAGGTGGCTCTAAAGCCCGTGTGAAAAGGGGGTAATGGGCGCACTTTTTCACCTGGGTGCTACTGGAGACTGAATGTTCGCATTCCCTCTAAACCCACACCTTGAACCCCTAATTCCCAGTGTGATGAACTAGGAGGTGGGGCCTTAGGGAGATGATTAGGCCAGGGGGTGGAGTCCCTGTAACAGGGTTAGTGTCCCTACAAAATGGAGCCCAAGGGTGCCTGGGTGGCTCAGTGTGTTAAATGTCCACTCTTAAAAAAAATTTTTTTTTAATGTTTATTTATTTTTGAGAGATAGAGACACACATACACAGAGCGTGAGTGGGGGAGAGGCAGAGAGAGAGAGGGAGACACAGACTAAAAAAGGCTCCAGGCTCTGAGCTCTCAGCACCGAGCCTGACGCAGGGCCCAAACCCACGAACTATGAGATTGTGACCTGAGCCGAAGTCAGATCCTCAACTGACTGAGCCAGCCAATTCCCCCAAAAGTCCATTCTTGCTTTCGGCTCAGGTCATGATTTCACTGTTCCTGAGATTGAGCCATGCAGAGCCTGCTTGGGATTCTCTCGCCTTCTCTCTCTGCCCCTCTCCTGCTTGCTTTTTCTATTCCTCTCAAAATAAATATATAAACTTAAAAAAAAAAAAAAGGTGTGTGTATGTGTGTGTCTGGGTGGCTCAGTCAGTTCAGTGTCTCCGGATTTCACCTTAGGTCATGATCTCATAGTCATGAGATCAAGCCCCAGGTTGGGCTCCTAAGCATGGAGATTGCTTGGGATTCTCTCTCTCTCTCTCTCTCTCTCTCTCTCTCTCTCTGCCACTCTCCCCAACTCACACTCTCTCTCTAAAAGAAAAAGAAAAAAAAAAAGAGCAAGAGAGCCCAGAGAGCCCTTTGCCACTCTTGCCACGGGCGGGCACAGTGAGTAGACAGAAGCTTTGAATCAGGAAGCCAGCCCCTCCACACATTCGGAATCTGCCCACACCTTGATCTTGGACGTCCAGGCTCCAGAACTGAGGAAATAAATGTCTGTTGTGTATAAGCCATCCAGTACTCTGGTACAGCGGCCCAGATGGACCAAGACAGTCACTGAGGAGACTAAATAAAGTCTTGACATGTAAGCATTTAACACAGGGCCAGACCATAGGAGGTGCACAAAAAATATTAGTTAAAAAGAAAAACACAGGGCTTGAAGCAGAAGAGAAATAGCCCAGGGGTGCCTGGTTGGCTCTGAGGGTAGAACATATGGTTCTTGATTTTGGGGTCGTGAGTTTGAGCCCTATGTTGGGTGTTGAGATTGGTTAAATAAATAAACTTTAACAAAAAAAAAAAAAAGAGAGAGAGGGAGAGAGAGAGAAATAAATAGCCCCTGGATATCCTCAGCTCAGGCTGGAGAGAACTGACCCCATGAGCCAACGTCCTGGCCCCTGGGGTGGGTGAGAGGGTCAGATCCCAACTCTGGGCCTCATCCGCCCTAGTTCCAAACCCAGGGCACAAGGCGAACGTGTGCCCCAAACCACACGGGTCCAGATGGCTACCTCAGCAGGACAGAGACCACCGTTTCCACACCATTCGTCACGTTCTCAGGATCCAGGACCAGAAATCACAGCTGTTGGAACGGACCTGCTGGGGACGGCAGAGCTGGGGACAGGCTGGGCAGCAAGAGCCTGAAACGCTGGGCACTCTGAGGAAGAGGAAACTCCCTGCTCCCAAGCTCTGGGAGAAACTCCATCACCCTCACCAGCCCCTACAATTCTGGGGCTCTGACCATGCAGGCTGGCTGTAGGGACCACTCCCACACTAGGGGCTGAGGTCAGTGTCCTGGGGCCGCGGAAAGAAGAATGTCCAGTGAGAAGGAATGACCCGCCAGGGATCCTGAGGAAAACCATTCACAGGAATACAAGCACTGTCTTTTCCAGAACGCTTCCCGCTGGGGAAACCTCCCCACAGATAGCAAGAGTAAAGTCAGGGGGCCTCGCGGAATCTGGCAGGCGACTCCCAGGGCCCCAGCTCAGTCCCTGAGAGATGAGATCAGATTGCAAGCAACTTCACAAGGTAAATATAGCCAGAGTGCTGGGCCTGTTAACCCAAAATAAACAGCTCCCAGCCAGCCAAGGGCCTGCTTGAACCTGGCCACATGGGGCCTAAATGGACAGGAAGGATGAGACCGCCGGCCCCAGCTCACACAAGTCCACGGGCCCCGCACGGCAGACACTGGGATGCCAATTTTCAAGCGCGAGCCAAGAAGACCATGGGATTCTGCAGGGTGGGGCCTGGCTGGCTTTGCCAGGCATCTGCCCGCTACGCCCAAATGCCAACCACCTCTCCTCACTCCTGCTGGGTTCCACAGAGACCCCTGCCACCTGGTGACTTCTGAGACACGCCCGGCCCGACCCCAGCACCCACAGCTGGGAGAGCCAACTGTCATTTTCCAAGCGGAGGCTTCACTGTTCACTCCTTAAGGAGGGTGGGTGTCTGCGGCCTGGAACAGGAGGGCGGCCAAGCGCCGTCACCCAGGGTCACCCAGAGCTGTCTGAGCCTGCCGGCCTCACCTCAAATGCAAACCGTCTATTAAGGGAGAGTAGAGGCCTTGCCTCGTGGTTTACAAACTCTTGACCACTTCAGTCCAGTACCCCAAATGTTTCCATAAGGAGATACACATTTATAACAGAAACAAGTTTCCCCAAACAATACTTCTCCTTAAAGGAAGGTAATAGAGTCTTTCCTTACAACACCCAATGCATGCTATTTCATTCTATTCTTGTTTCATTAAAAAACAAAACAAAACAAAACAAAACAAAACAACAACAAAAACCAAAAACCTTGTGGTGATTCACTAAATATACGTCATAAGCTAAATCTGTTGAACTTGCTGGTTGGGGGAAGGGCAGGCCGAGTCTTTTTCTTTTCTTTTTTTTGATTTTTAAAAAATGTTTATTTATTTGAGGAGGGATCAGAGAGAGAGGGAGACACGGAATTCGAAGCAGGTTCCAGGCTTAGAGCGGTCAGCACAGAGCCTGACGCAGGAGTCAAACTCATGAACCCTGAGATCATAACCTAAGCCAAAGTCAGAAGCTTAACCAACTGAGCCACCCAGGTGCCCCCAGGCTTTCTGTTTATCTAGCTAATTCCAACCTCCTTGGGTTTTACCTTCCAAGTCACCTCTGCTCTGTGTGGCCCCTCAGGTGAGGAAGGGACCATTCATCCATTTGCGGGAAATACGTCCCGAAAGCTTACTATGTGCCTGGAGGACCGTGTGCTCTGAGAAAGTGCAGGTGCTAGGACAGCAAAATCTCTGCCCCCACGAGCACGGCAGGCACTGAATATTTAGGCAAAATAAGTATTTTCAGATAGTAGGAAGCGTCCTTCCATCCACGCTCTCCCGCCACTGCGCTTCTCAAACATGTCCTGACGATGTAATTATACGACTTCTTTTCTCCGCTATCTTCTTATTTCCCTCTGTTTCCCCAGCATCCAGTGAGGTTACTCTTCCCTCTAGGGGCCACAGTAAAACACTGGTGAAGAAATAAATCAGGGACACCTGGGTGGCTCAGTCGGCTAAGTGTCCAACCTCGCCTCAGGTCGTGATCTCGCAGTTCAGGAGTTCGAGCCCCCACGTCAGGCTCAGTGCTGACAGCTCAGAGCCTGGAACCTGCTTTGGATTCTGTGTCTCCCCCCGTCTCTGCCTCTCTCCTGCTCACACTGTCTCTCTCTGTCTCTCACAAATGAATAAACATTAAAAAATTAAAAAAAAAACCCTTACAATACAATAATTCTGCATTATCTATAATGCAGAGTTATGATGTCTTAAAAAAATTTAAAAAAAAGAAAGAAATTAAGGTAAGACCCAATCTTCAGGTATTTCAGCCCCATGTCTCTGACATATCTGATGGACAAGCCTAGGTGATCCATTGGGAAGACAATATGAAAACTTCCAATAACATCCATTTATTGTTTAGTTTCTCCTTTCAACTTTTTTTGTCTTTTTATGTATGTTTCTAGTACACATATTATGCTAACATTATTTTGCATATTATTATGCACTCAAACATTTGGAGACTACTGCTCAGACCAGGGATTGCCAAACCCTGGCCTGTAGACTGCAGTTTTTGTAAATAAAGTTTTATTGGCACCCCGCCAAACCCATACATTTACCTATCATCTGTGGCTGTATTTGAGCTAAAATGGCAGGACTGAATAGTTTACCACCAAGATTGTGTTGCCTGTAAAGCTGAAAATATTATCTGGTCCCTTACAGAAAAAGTTGACTGATTTCTGGGTTAGACAGATTCTCAAAAATCAAAGATGATTAGCTGTCAAATCACAGTCCTACAAGATTCTCCTCTGAGGAAAAAGGTGTGGTCCTGCCAGTTTGCAACATCCCCTCTGGGGAGCATATTAAAGTCCACCCAGGGGGCACCTGGAGAGCTCAGTCTATGGAGCATGTGACGCTTGATCTTGGGGTTGTGAGTTGAGCCCCACACTGGGTGTAGAGATTACTTCAAAACAAAACAAAACAAAACAAAAATGCTACCCAGAAGTCCCATTAGAGAGAAACCTGCTGGCTTTTACTTAAACTTTCTCAGCTTTACTTCTCCAAGGGACCCCACCCCAGCCCCAAACAGTGATTACAATCCTGCCATCTTAAGAAACCCTAGAGTTCTCCTTCACCAGCCCCAGACCCAACAACCAGCAGAACTCAACACAGATCCCAGCTGAAAATTCCAGAAATGCACCACAGACACTTGTGAAGTTTTATAAAAGGCTTCTCAGAGAGGCAGAGAGAGCCCTCCCCTTGGGGCATTTGACAAATTTCCATTTATAAACAGCCTGGAGTGCAGAACCCCACATCTGGAAGGATTCAAAGGCCTAGCTATCAACCAGCTACAGCAGTGAGAGGGCAGTTAAGTAGAAATGGCTCCAAGTCAGGCCTACCAGTCCCTGAATTCTACTAGCTGGGTATCTTAACCTCTATGTTCCTAGGAGCCTCAGATTTTCTATCTATACTAAATACCTTTAAGAGTGGATCTGAGGAGGGGTCCCTGGGTGGCTCAGTTGGGTTCAGTGTCTGATTCTTGATTTCAGCTCTGGTCATGATCTCATGGCTCATGGCTAGGGAGTCAGAGCCCAGCACTGAGAGCTAGGATTCTCTCTCTGCCCCTTCCCTGCTCGAGCTCTTTCTCCCTCTCTCCCCACCCCCTCTCTCAAAAATAAATAAAGTCGGGCAAGCGTCTGACTTCAGCTCAGGTCATGATCACACGGTTTGTGAGTTTGAGCCCCGCATTGGGCTCTATGCTGACAGCTCGGAGCCTGGAGCCTGCTTCAGATTCTGTATCTCCCTTTTTCTCTGCCCTTCCCACGCCGGTGTTCGGTCTGTCTGTCTCTCTCTCAAAAATAAATAGGGGCGCCTCACTGGCTCAGTCAGTTAAGCATCCGACTTCGGCTCAGGTCATGATCTCATGGTTCGTGGGTTCAAGCCCTGCATCAGGCTCTGTGCTGACCGCTGGCTCAGGGCCTGGAGCCTGTCTTCAGGTCCTGTGACTCCTTCTCTCTCCGACCCTCCCCCGCTCATGCTGTCTCTCTCTCTCTCAAAAATAAATTAAAACATTTAAAAAAGTTGAAGAAAAAAAAAGGATTGGTCTAAGGATAAAATAAGAATGAAAGAAAAGGGTCCAGAGTCATACTTGGTGGTCAGTAAATAGTCGTTACATCAAGATTATTCTAGAATTCATCACATAACTCCTCCCCCCAAAACCTTAATGCCTCCATACTTCCTACACAAGAATTTAGATTTCTGAAACAGCCCGTTAAAGCCCTGCAACACCTTACCTGACTAGATTCACATTCCTCAACTACTCCCTACGCACCCTTCATCCAGCCACACCTGCCCCGCTGCCTCTCCCTGAGACCCTAAACTCATTTTGTAACTCTGTTCCCAACACTTTCTCTGATAGGAGGGTTCTTCCCCCAGCTCTGACTCTACCACCTCTGGAATCACATTCTTCTGAATCAGTTCACCCCTGGGATGCCTTGCTGGCTCAGTGGGTAGAGCATTTAACTCTTGATGGTGGGGTTGTAAGTTCGAGCTCCAATTGGGTATAGGATACTTAAAAAAAAAAAAAAATCAGTGAACCCTTATAAAAGCAGTCCCATAGGAACAAGGATGGGCGAGATTCCTGGAAATGTGGGCCAGGTACATTCTAAGTGCAAATACGAACTCAACGAACCCTCACACCAACCCTACAAGGCAAGAACAGCTATTATCCTCATGTTACAGGTAAGGAGGTGAAGGCCCAGAGACATTAAGTGACTTCCCCAGGACCTCACAGTTGTAAGTGGCAGAGCTGGGATTTAAACCCAAGTTGTCTGGCTCCAGAGTCCGTGTTCTTTCTTTGCTCTGCTGTACTCGGGCCTCGAGCTCTGCCTTCCTATCACTCTGATGTTCCCCGTAGCAATGGGGCCACATCAAGGGCACAGGGCTCTGCAGCAGACCGGCCAAGTACTCCCAGGCAAGTCAGTCACCGGGGTCGGGCACCTACTCTCACCAGATTGTATGAAGATCAGAGATGGACACGTAAAACATCAGCACAATGCCTGGCCTACGGGGAGAACCCAATCAACAAAAGCAATGATGACTATTAGTAATCAGCCCCACGAGCAGTAATAGTAATTTCTTACTCATCTCTATGTCCCCTGAACTCTGAACGTACCCCAGAGGCTCAACGTCTTACGATTTCAGGCCTTCCTTCCAATTCATTTTCATAGACATTCCAAGCAACTTCTGAACCTGCGCTGGGACCTGGGAACAAAAGGGTGCTGGCGGGCAGAGAACTTGAGGAGGCAGATAATCCAAAAATAATTGATCCCAGGTCGTGGAAAGCATTTTGTTTACGGCAGCAGGCTGACCTTCCCAATTATCTTCTGCTTAGGCTAACATTACAGCCCGGGCTCCCCAGCAGACCAAGAATGCCCGGGTGCTCACCATGGTCCTGCAGGGCACAGGGTCAGGCCGAGGGGCTGTCTCTCGCTTACACTGAGGCACAGATGACCGGAGTCCTAGCCCATGAGGGCACCCTCGTCTCCAGCACCTCCTGTAGGGCGCTGATCATGTGCTACATATCCAGGGCGCCTGGCTTTAGGGGTGTGGATGCCAAGCCTAGCAAAGGCCTGTTGTTTCTAGAAATGTTGTCAGAAGTAGGATTCTTGTTTGCAGACTAGAAAGGGTCCAGCTATGGTGTGTATGATCAGATCCTGAAAATTCCTCAGCTTCTGATGGGCCAATGAGAACTCCTAATGGATCCTCCTGCAAGTCCACGGCAGAGCAGGATAGGCACCTCCTGTGTCCACATGAGTAAACTGGGTTCAAAGAATATAAGCTGTTTGTCTGAGACCCCACCCCCTCTCTCCCCAGCACATCAGGGCACCTGGCCAGGCCCTTCCACCCTCAAGCAGGCCTGGGGGGGGGGGGGGGACTCTCAAATCCCTCCAGGCTCTTAGGAGTCCCTCCCTCAATCTCACCTGCTGAGCAGGTGGGCCTGGTATTCTTGCGAGCCCTCCAACCCCTGGAGATCGGAGGTCACATCAGTGCCTCTGGTTTTCCATGTCTCTAGGAAGGAAGCCCTCTGGGGGCAGGAAGTTGGTTGTGCTGACTCACTGGCCAAGGGAGAGTAGTCCAGGAAACTCGCTCACTCCGTTTCCATGGTGCTGGGCTGTGAGGCACCCCCTCCTCTCAGAGGCGCCCTCACAAGGCTGGGTGTCTGTAGTGGGGGGTGGGGCGCAGGTAGACCAGCCTGCCTCTTGATCTGTCTGTCCAACCCAACTCCATTTCTCCCATAGATTTACAGACTCCCAGCAAACAGTCCCCCCCCCCCGTCCCTCCCCCCGTAACTGCTTTCCCCAGAATACAGGCTGCGATGGGGCTCGCCCCTCCTTGTCAGAAGAACTTTAGGGAGTTCATCTGTGGAGCCAGGAAGCCTTCTCCACCCTGACCAGGGAAAATATAAAGCTTTCTTTCTATTATTTTCTTTTAAATTTTTAAAATTAAGTACACCTAACATGAGGCTCGAACTCACAACCCTGAGATCAAGAGTAGCATGCTCTTCCAACCGAGCCAGCCAGGCACCCCCTGACCAGGGAAATACAGGTCCCCAAGACACAGTCTGGATGGGCCGAGGCCCAACCAGTGCCACTGGCTGCCCCTGCTTCCTGACTTCCCCACCGTTCTTAGCAGGAAGCGGAAGGTGCCATCTGGTCAGGAGGCTGGCTTCTCCAGGATTCACAGGACTCCAGAGGGCAAGGAAGCGCTACCCATCAGACCCTTAGTTCTCCCGGCGTGGGAAGGGCGCTGGGCAGTTACGAACTGATGACCCCAAGAAAAAGGGGAATAGGTAGGCCACCATCTTAAATCCACAGCACAGCTGTGAGAAGCTAACGGTGTCACTCCCTGCCCCAAAACTGTCACATTTATATTTTGCTTAAAAGAAACTTTCCTGCTCCATTTCCCTTTTCCTAGGAGGCCTGGTCGAACATGTCCCTGGCTGGACGTTGATCAGAACTCCACATACAGCCAAAGGCAAAAGAGCCCAAGACAGTTCTGGATGCCAGCCTGACTCGGGTTCAAATCCTGCTCCAGCGGACTAACTGTATGGCTTTGGGAAAGTTCCATGACAAAACCACCCAAAAGGGTAGTTGAGGAATTAGTGCGGAAGTTTAGGAAACCTACAAGATGCCTGGTACAGGGTGAGTGACTGGTAAATGTCAGCTAGTCTTACAGAATCTTCAGGCAAAAGGCACAGCCTGATCTCTAAGGATTTGGGAATGACAGAACAGAATTCCATCATATGACCTAAACTAAACACTAGGGTGCCACTCCCTCACACAAACACACAGATTCTCTCATCTCCTCTCAAGGGCTTCCTCAATTTAATTCTTTTTTTTAATGTTTATTCATTTTTGAGAGAGAGACAGAGACAGTGCACAAGCGTGGGAGGAGCAGAGAGAGAGAAGGAGACCTAGAATCTGAAGCAGTCTCCAGGCTCCAAGCTGTCAGCAGAGCCCCACATGGGGCTGGAACTCAGGAACCCGGAACTCAGAAACTGGCGGGATCATGACCTGAGCCGAAGTTGGACACCCAACCGACTGAGCCACCCAGGAGCCCCTAATTCTTAAAGTCAGAGATACTTCTAAGTAGCAACCTTCATTTACTGCTTCAGAAATCAAGATCCAGAGAGAAATGGGTCTCAGGTCACACGGGCAGCAAGTGGCAGACCTAGGGAGAGCGCTCCCCCCCACCCAGTCACCTGGCTTTTCCACTGAGGCCCAGTGTGCTCTGGGCCAGCTCTGGGCTTCTATAAAGTTCAGGCTCCACCGCGTCGGCCCACTTGTTTGTAGAACACAGCGAGAGTAGGAGACACACTCCCAAGAAAACACGAGGGTGCCACCACTCCCTCCCTCAAGGCCAAGAGCTTAGCTCACTTACTGGGGAGGCTGGAGTGCTCCGGGCTAGGGACCTTGGGAGAGGCTGGCAGACGCCACTCCACTGGCACAGGTTGATGTCACACAGTGATAATCACGAATTGTTCTGGAGGCCCTGCCCTGGGAGACTCCAAGCCTGAAGGCATCCTCAGGGGCCCCCTCTTGGCCCAACCTGCAGCCTCACCTACACCACCTCTCAGAGGCTTCTCATTGCAGCCCAGCCTGGCGCAGGGAGGGGAACCTACGCCTGACCCCCCAAATCAGCTGAAAGCCCATTCAAGGGGAGTATGTCCTCCCCCGCACCCAGTGACTCAGTGCCAAGTTTCTGAAGAGGAGACTGAGCGTGGAGAGTGGTTGTCAGAACCCGAGGCTGAGGCTCTCGGAAAATGCAGTGGAAGAAAGATTGTCAGGAAATCCCCTCCACTAGGTGATAAAAGGACACGGCCAATACCTTTTGGCTTCAAGTGTGAGGTCACAGGAGAGACAGCTCGGGGGTCCCCCTCCACCTCCGGACACCTGCTCCCAAAGAGATCACACCCTTCATGTCCTTCCTTTCCCCCTGAACATATGTGGGATTGTCTTCTTACATATCTAAGATCCTGCTCTTTCTCCCTACTTGCTGCATCAAACTTGCCCATCTGAAGGCACTGGAGCCCCCCAACCCTGGACAATTTCTATGACACCCAATCTCCTGTCATTTGTCGCCCACCTCTACTCACGCCCAGCACCTCTAGATCCCCCGCCCCCCCCCAAGCGTCCAGGACACCGTTCTCCCAGGTCTTTACCCGCATCCCCTGCCCGCCCGGCCCGTGGGCACCGTCGGGGCTGCGGGCGGGAGCGACCAGGACAGGGGAGGGGGCAGGGCAGGGCGGCCCGAGCTCACCATGGCGAAGCCGGAGAGCAGAGCAGAGGTCCGGCTAGAGGCTTTGAGCTTGGCGCGGCTCAAGTAGAGCTTGCGCCAGGACAGCGCCTGCATCGAGTGCTCGTTGAGGCTCATCACCTCGGAGTAACTCTGGCCGATCCAGTCCGGGTAGGTGACGGCGGCCGGCGGCGGCGGCGACCCCGGCGTCTCCCCGTCCCCGCTGCGGTGGCGGCTCCGGCGGCTGCCGCTGGTGGTGCTGCCGCCGCTGAGGGGAAGCTCGGGGCTGTTGTTGTTCGGGGGCGGGGCGGGCTCCGGATGCATGGAGCACCGTGCAAAGGCGCGGGCCGGCCCGGGCGCCTGCGAAGGCAGCGGCCCCCACCCTCCGCCGCACCTCCGCCTCCGCCTGAGGCGGCCGCCGCCTGCCCCCCGCGCAGGCCGGGCCTGACCCACACGGCCGCCAAGCACGAGAGGCAGGTTAGGGAAGCGGCTGCTGCCCAAACTCCCAGGCCCGCGGCGCCGCTTGCAAAAGCCCGGGCGGCCGCGACTCGAGCCTGCGCGCTAGCCGGCGTCCAGGATCCTGGTTCGGACCCTCGGCGCTCGCCGCGATTGGCCGCCACCTTGGGCTCATTAGCATGGTCCCCGCCTATTCCTGACACCCCGCCCACCAGGAGGTGGGAGGTACCGGCGCGAGTCATGTGACTCGTGCCCTCCGACGGCACCGCCCAGCGTCTCTGGCGCCGGCTGCTAGCGCTCGCTCCTCTTTCTGGAAGCTCCTCAGGCCCTGAGGGCCGTGTGGAGCTCTCGCTGCCCGCGCCTCCCAACTCAGCTGCTCCGATGGCCCTTCGCCCAGAGCTCGGACTCCTGAGTCGGGCCACCTGAGGTCACCTCTCAGCACCTCCTGAGGTCCGTTTCCCCTTGGAACTAAGTGGCTCAAGGTCTGCAGGAAAAAGAGCTGGCTGAGGTCTAGAGTTTATTCCGTCTGTACTTACGGAGCACCTGCCCGGTGCCAACTTGTTCTGGTCTCTCGGGGGCGTGGTGAACAACAAAGACAAAATCTCCTGCCTTCGTGGCGCTTACATTTTTAGAGGGAAGACTCACAAACACCAAGGGGTAAATTATAATAGTTTAGAAGGTGATAAATTGTATCTGAAAGAAAAAAAAAAGCAGGGTAAGGGGGGTGAATATTGCCGGGGTTGCAGTTTTATTTATTTATTTATTTAAAATAGTTTATTGTCAAATTGGTTTCCATACAACACCCAGTGCTCTTCCCCACCAGTGCCCTCCTCCATCACCACCACCTCTTTTCCCCCCTCCCCCTACCCCTTCAACCTTCAGTTCATTTTCAGCATTCAGCAGTCTCTCAAGTTTTGTGTCCCTCTCTCTCCCCAACTCTCTTTCCCTCTTCCCCTCCCCCTGGTCCTCCATTAGGTTTCTCTTGTTCTCCTGTTAGACCTACGAGTGCAAACATATGGTTTCTGTCCTTCTCTGCCTGACTTATTTCGCTTGGCAGGACACCCTCAAGGTCCATTCACTTTGCTACAAATGGCCAGATTTCATTCTTCCTCATTGATTGCCATGTAGTACTCCATTGTATATATATATACCACATCTTCTTGATCCACTCATCAGGTGATGGACATTTAGGCTCTTTCCATGATTTGGCTATTGTTGGCAGTTTTATTTTAGAACGCTCTGGTCGGGGATTTTTGGTTTGTTTTGTTCAATTCATTCACTTGATGGCTCATCAACGTCTGATGTGTAGTAGGTTGGCTGGCGCCCGATAAATATTTTTTGAATGAATGAATGAATGCTCAGACCCACTCAGAAGTGTTTACTGAGCACCTAGTAAGTGCAAGGCTAAGGGATTCCAGGAAAATGGTAACCTTCCTGGAATCTTTTTAGTGGGGACAACAGGGCAATAAATTAATAAGTTTACACTTTTCTGACTTGGTCACATTTGAGATGAGACCTGACCCTGATGCAAAAAGCCAGGGGCCTGTTTTCCAGGGGGAAAAAGCAAGTGCAAAGACTGAAGTGGAGGCAGAGGTGAAGTGGGGTTAGAGGACTAGGCTCTGGGAGGGCAAGGACATTTACTGTCGGTTTCACAACTGTACCCCAGTATCTAGACTAGCGCTTGGCACGTAGGCGGCGCTCAGTATCTGTTGAATGAATAGATGTGGGAGAGACAGTGTTGAGTGAAACTCATAATTAGCCCAGTCAAATCGCAGGCATGTGGCATTCCAGGTCAGCGATGGTGAAATTTAACGACTCTCACCACTAGAGAGCGCCTCTCCATTCCCCCACATTATGGGATAAACCTTAAGGCCCCTTCCTCCCCGAGGTCTCTGGGATTCTTCAGAGGCCTTCTGGGCGTTTTCTTGAAGACTAGGCAAATTGGAATTTGAAATCTCACCTCACTGGGCTCGTTTCTTTGATGGCCTTTGCACTTGTTACTCCTACTTTCCATCTGTGTTCAAATACCACCTCCAAAGACCTTCCCTTCCTGTCTAAAGCAGCCCCCATTTCATAGTCTATAATCTCACCCTACTTTATTTCGTTTGGAATTCCGATTACAACAGAATCGGAAATCACCTAGTTTATGAATTGACCGGTTTGTCTTTGTCTTTGGCCCCACCCCAGCCAATGAACACCCTGAGGGCAAAGTTAGTGTCTATTTAAATTACTTCGTCAACACCCCCAGGGCCTCTCACGGGATTAAGCACACCGGAAATTCCCAATTGACGTACCTTTGGTGAATAAGATAATGAAATGTGCTTGGGGCTGAGGAATCCTTGCTCAGATAGAACTGGGTACACACAGCTTTTGGAAGCTGGTAGGGACTGAGGGAGGCCAGGTCCGAAAGGGGAAGAGGCTGGAAGGAGAGATTTGCTGATTTAGAAAGAACAATAGAATCTGAGAGTGGCAGCTCAGTGGGGGGCTTTGGGTTTGGGATGAGGCCAAGTTTCCTTCCTCCAAATCCTCCATCATGTCCCTCCCCCTTCTCCTTCTAATTCTCTGGAGTTTGAATCCTACCGTATGCACAGAGCAGAAAAAAGTAAAAATACTATCCAGACTTGGAGGGGAGGCCTCTGGGCAATCCCTGCTTCCCACTCTAGATCCTAGAGCCTTGAAGGGCCTGTGGTTAGTAGCTTCTCCCCACCCTTGTTACAACCAGCTGGGACCTGAGGTGCACCAACTCCCTCCCAGACTAACCATTAGAGAATCCTGCTTGAAACCCAAGCTGCCATCCCAGCAGCGCCTCCAAACTCCATGCGTAGCTCCTCCTAGTGGCCGGGATGGTGTGCTCTCAGCCTTTGGGGGTTTATATCCAAAAAAAGCCAAACAGAATTTTTTCAGTTAACTCTGTGCGTGAGCCTGCAGAGATCCAACTGGAAAGGGTGCTGCGCCTTGCCGTTGTGGCTGCGAACACAGCCCAGGGCTGACCAAAGAGGACCGAGCTGCCTTTGGAGATCGGTAGAAGCTCCCGGTAAGATGGGGTGAAAAAAAGCTAATGCTTAAGTAGTGCTTCCTAATGACAGGCACAATTTCAAGCCCTTTATTATTCAGAAATTTATATATTTATTATAAATAAGTATGTAAAGGGGGCCTGGGTGGCTCAGTCGGTTAAGCATCTGATTTTGGCTTAGGTCATGATCTTTTGGTTCATAGGTTCGAGCCCTGCATTGGACAGCCTGCGGTCTGTTTCAGATTCTGTGTTTTCCTCTCTCTCTGCCCTTCCCCTGCTCACACTCTGTCTCTCTCTGTCTCAAAAATAAACATAAAAAATTTAAAAATAAATATGTAATATATAAATATAACACATATAATTTAATACATAATATTAATAATATATAATAATATAAATACTATTAATATATTATTAAAACAGTTATATACTCATTATATATTTTTAAAATTTATATTTTATTTTTCAAGATTCTTTAAAAATTTCTTTACTTTTTAAATTTAAAATTCAAGGCGCCTGGGTGGCTCAGTCGGTTAAGTGTCCGACTTTGGCTCAGGTCATGATCTCGCGGTTCGTGGGTTCGAGCCCTGCGTCGGGCTCTGTGCTGACAGCTCAGAGCCTGGTGCCTGTCTTCTGATTCTGTGTCTCCCTCTCTCTCTGCCCTTCCCTTACTCATGCTTTGTTTCTCTCTGTCTCAATAATAAATAAACATTAATTTTTATTTATTATTGAGAGAGAGAGAGACAGAATGTGAGCTGAGGAGAAGGAGAGAGAGAGGGAGTCACAGAATCTGAAGCAGGCTTCAGGGTCTGAGCTGTCAGCACAGAGCCTGACACGAGGCTCAAACCTAGACTATGAGACCCTGACCTGAGCCAAAGTCCAATGCTTAACTGATTGGAGTCACATATGCACCCCTATTTTATTCTTTTAAATATTTTTAAATTTTTAATTAGAGAGAGAGAGAGAGCAGGGGAGAGGGGCAGAGGGAGAGAGAGAGAGAATCCTAAGCGGTTTCCATGCTCATCATGGGACCCAATGTGGGGCTTGATCCCATGATCCTGGGGTCATGACCTGAGCCAAAATTAAGAGTCCAGTGCTTAACCAACTGAGCCACCCAGACACCCCTAAATATTGTTTTAAGTAGGCTCCATGCCCAACCTGGGGCTTCAACTCATGACCCTGAGAATAAGAGTCATGTGCTTTACTGACTGAATCAGCCAAGCATCCCTTAAATTTTTATTTTTAAGTAATCTCTATACCCAACGTGGGGCCTAAACCCACAACCCCAGATCAAGAGTTGCGTGCTCCACAGATTGAGTCAGCCAGAGGCCCCCATATTATACGTTATATTAAATACATGAAATTATTTCATTGTTTATTTTATTATATTGGATATATTATATTCCACCTGAGAATTTCTTACAACAGCTTATGCTGTTTTCCACATGCCATTTTCCACATGGAAAATCAGAAAGCCAATAAACAGTACCGCAGGACATTAAACCCAGTTAGTGGGACTCTAGGATCTGGGGGTTAACCACGGCCAAAGTCACACCTGCCCTTGCATCTCCAGAGGTATTTTGTTAAAGTGCAAGTTACTAAAACCCACCCAAGCAGTTTAGTTTTAGCTCGTTCTTAGGGCAAAGTCTGAGAACCACTGAAGTAGATGAGCTTTCGTTTTTAAGTACTTCCAGTCCTTTACAATGGTTGGGGTTGGCTGTTCCCTTGTCCACTCAGCTGCAGCATGACCTTGGGCAAATTATTTAATCTCTCTGAGTCCCACAATCCTCTTAGCAAAAATGGAAATATTAGGGGGCACGTGAGTGGCTCAGTGGTTTAAGCGTCCGACTTCAGCTCAGGTCATGATCTCAGGGTTCATGGGTTCAAGCCCTGCATTGGCCTCTGTGCTGACCACTCAGAGCCTGGAACTGCTTCAGATTCTGTCTCCCTCTCTCTCTGCCCCTTCCCCTACTCAGTCTCTGTCTCTCTCTGTCTCAAAAATAAATAAACTATAAAAAAAAAAATGGAGAGGGACGACTGGGTGGCTCAGTCAGTTAAGCCTCCGACTTCGGCTCAGGTCAGATCTCACATTTGTGGGTTCGAGCCCCGCGTCAGGCTCTGTGCTGACAGCCAGCTCAGAGCCTGGAGCCTGCTTCTGGTTCTGTGTCTCCTTCTCTCTCTGCCCCTCCCCCTCTCATGCTCTGTCTCTGTCTGTATCAAAAATAAATAAAACATTTAAAAAATTCAAATTATTATTTAAAAAAAAATGGAGATATTAAAAATACCTATCCATGGACCCTGCATGTGGACACCTAGTCACCTCCCCCAGGCAGATTTATAGGAGACGTACATCTGATTCCTAGCTGAAGAGGAGCCTTCTTGCCACTTCCTGTCCAATAAGAGGTCATAGAATTTTCTACTTTAAAAAGAGAGTACTTTGGGGCGCCTGGATGGTTCAGTCAGTTGAGCTTCTGACTGTGGCTCAGGTCATGATCTCACTGTGTAGGTTCAAGGCCCACATCGGGCTCATTGTCAGGGAGGAGCCTGTTTAGGACTTTCTGTCCCCTCTCTCTCTGCCCCTCCCCTGCTCCTGCTCTCTCTCAAAAATAAATGAAACATTTACATAAATAAATGAATGAAAAGAGAATACTTTGTTAGAGCCCATCATGATCTGATTCCTTGCCTCTGTTTACCTCCTCCCGTCTATGCCTCCCCCTCTGACTCCTCTAAGAAACGTTTAAAAACCCCTAAGGGGCACCTGGGTGGCTCAGTCAGTTAAGTGTCCTACTTCGGTTGAGATCATGATCTCATGGTACGTGGGTTTGAGCCCCATGTCGGGCTCTGTGCTGACAGCTCAAAGCCTGGAGCCTGTCTTCAGATTCTGTGTCTCCCTCTCTCTCTGTCCCTCCCCTGCTCACGCTGTCTTTTGCTGTCTCTCAAAAATAACTAAAAAAAATTAAAATAAATAAATAAAACCTCTAAGTTAGGAGCACCTCACTGGCTCAGTCTGAAGAGGATGTGAGTCTTGATTTAGGGGTCATGAGTTTGAGCCTCGTGTTGGGTGTAGAGATTACTAAACATAAGTAAGTAAACATTTTAAAAATACCCGAAATTAATAATTGTACAAACAGCCACCATTTCTTGAGCTCATGCCTCTGCAGAACAGGGCTTGTGTACCTCTGATAATAGGAAGTCACTCCTTCCAGAGCCATGCATTTCCATATTGGTTATTTTTAACAGTTCACAAGTTTTCCTTGTATGGAATTGGTATAGGCCTCCCTGTGACTTCGTGTGCCACACAGAGTGTGTGAGGTCCCTCTGCTGCCGGCCCTGACGCCCACTCCACAAGACATCTACAAGGCAGCTTTAGTGAACGATCCAGAAATCTTTCAGAATCGAAGAACTGGGTGAAGAAAGCAGGAAACAAAGTTAGGTCACTGTCAGGGGACAAGTTGCAAAATTCAGACTTAGGATTTGTGGACCCCACTGTTGAACTCCGGATCATTCTCTGGGCGTGGAGCTCAGAGACCACGTTGGGGAGTCCCTGCTCTTCCTCCCTGGGGCTCCATTTCCTGGGCTGGTGGGGCTTACTCTTCCCCTGGTCCGGAGCCACTGCTGGGTCCATGTGTTTGTACCTGTGCCTTTTATGGGCAGTGTTTTTTGTGTCCTGGCTAAGAAATCGTTGCTAACCCCAAGGTTATGAAGACACTCACCTACATATGTTTTAAAATTTTAAAACATGGATCTTAAAAAAAAATGATATAGAGGTTTTATTGTATGTTTAGGCATATGATCCATTTCAAACTGATTTTTTTTTTTAATTTATTTTTGAGAGGGGCGCCTGGGTGGCTCAGTCAGTTGAGCGTCTGGCTTCGGCTCAGGTCATGATCTCACGGTTCGTGGGTTCGAGCCCCGCGTCGGGCTCTGTGCTGACAGCTAGCTCAGAGCCTGGAGCCTGCTTCAGATTCTGTACCTCCCTCTTTCTCTGACCCTCCCCTGCTCGCTCTGTCACTCTCTGTCTCGATCTGTCTCTGTCAGATCATGACCTGAGCCGAAGCCAGACGCTCAACTGACTGAGCCACCCAGGTGCCCCCCAAACTGATTTTTTTAAACATTTTATTTTTAAGTAATCTCTGCATCCAATGTAGGGCTCAAACTCACAACCCTGAGATCGAGTCATATGATCCACCAACTGAGTCAGCCAGGTGTCCTTCAAACTGATTTTTGAGGGAAGTAAGATTTCCCTGTTAAAATGTGTGGACGGTTTTGTCAAAAACCAAGTGACCATATACATGAGGGTCTGTTTCTGGCCCCCCCACCTCTATCTCATTGCTCTCTTTGTCTATTCTTATGCCAGTATATCCTGTCTTGATTAGTCTAGATTTTAAGTAAGTCTTGGGGTACCTGAGTGACTAGGTTGGTTGAGCATCCAACTCTTGACTGTGGCTGAGGTCATGATCTCAGTTTGTGGAATCAAACCCCATGTCGGGCTCTGTTCTGACAGCTGGGAGCCTTCTCAGGATTCTCTCTTTCTCTGTCCCTCCCTGGCTTGTTCTCTCTCTCTCTATTTCAATAAATAAATAAACATAAAAAAAAAAAAAAACGTTTTGAAGTCAGGGCACCTGGCTGGCTTAGTCAGTTAAGCATCTGACCCTTGATTTCAGCTCAGGTCGTGATCTCATGGTTTGTGAATTTGAGCCCCATGTGGTGCTCTGTGCTAATGGTGTGGAGTCTCCTGAGGATTCTCTGTCTGTCTCTCTCTCTCTCTCTCTGCCCCCCTAAGTAAATAAGTAAACATTAAAAAAATAATAGGTCTTTAAAATTTTTTTTTAATGTTTTATTTATTTTTGATACAGAGAGACACAGAGCATGAGAGGAGGAGGGGCAGAGAGAGAAGGAAACACAGAACTGGAAGCAGGCTCCAGGCTCTGAGCTAGCTGTCAGCACAGAGCCTGACACAGGGCTCGAACCCACGAATATGAGATCTGACCTGAGACAAAGTCAGAGGCTTAACCCACTGAGCCACCCAGGCGCCCCAAAAAAATAATAAGTCTTGAAGTCAAGTAAATTAAGTCTTCCAACTTTGTTCTCCTTTTTCAAAATTGGTGTGGCCACATAAGGTGCTTTACATTTCTCTCTATATTTTGGAGTAAAATGGGATAAGTGTTGTCAACGCATATATGATTTGAGACTCGCTGCATCTCTTCAAGGGTCAGGATGTCAGAGGATTAAACATTTTCCTGGATGATGTAACATCTTCCATGAGCAAAACAGGACCAACTAGGCCACATTCTAGAGACTGAGCACTGGAGATCAGAGAGGACTGTATGGGTTGAATTGTGTCCCTGCAAAAGGATCCCTTATAATCCTAACCCCTAGTGGCACAGAGCATGAACGTATTTGCAGATAGACCCTCTATAGAGGTAATCAAGTGAAATGAAGTCATTAGGGTAGGTCCTAATCCAATATGACTGGTGTCCTTACAAAATGGGGAAATTAGAACACACACAGATGTACCCAGAGGGAAGATGATATGAAAAGATTCAGGGAGAAGATGGCTATCCAGAAGTCAAGGAATGCCTGATACTACCAGAAGCTAGGAGAGAGGCCTGGACCAGATCTTTCTATAGGAACTTCAGAAATGCACCTCAATTTCCAATTTCTGGCCCTCAGAACAGTGAGACAATACATTTCTGTTGTTCTCAGTCATCTTGGCTGAAGTACTTTGCTGCAGCACTCCAGGAACCTAATATAAGTATCCCAGAGTGAGCCGAGGTGAGGTCTCCACCGGCCACGGGAGTTGAGCTCATCAGAGGGCTGCAAGTATATTCAAGATGTCAACAGAGATTAGAAAAAGACACAGACTTTGGAGCTAGGTACACCTGGATTTGAATCCCAGCTTTGTCAATTTGTAACTGTGCCACTTTGGGCAAGCAACCCTACCTCTCTGAGTCCCATCTGTCAAATGGGACTAGCAGTGGGTCTTGGCAGAAAGGGTTGTTATGAGTGTTCCACGAAAGAACATTTGTCTGGCAATTAGCACAACGCTCAGTAAACTGTGGTTACTAGTTTCCTTCTTGTGGGATGTGCTGTTCTCAGTGAAAGGGGCTTGTCTCATTTCAAATCTAATGAATTGGCTAATCTGTGAGTATCTACAAAAGGCAGAGTATCAGTGAGAATCCAATAAAAAAAAAACCAGACACCAGAGGAGGGGAATCTATACAAGGCATGGCTTTGTAGGCAGTAGAAGAGCTAAGGAAGAAGACAAATGGGAGGGGGAAGCACAGATGAGCAGCTGTAGGAGGGCCTTGATCAGCTCCGGGGTTGAAGCCACTGGGGGAGAAGGCGGGGTTTCTGATATGCAGAAGGGACAGAAGTCACCAGGTAGTAGCTAGACCTGCAGAAGGCCTGCCTGGTGGGAGGTGGAGACACAGGAAATACAGCTGCTGCTGGAGATCTTGGCTGAGGCAGATAGAAAGGGAGAAATATCCTGGCGTCTCCCTTCCTCCCACCCACCTGGTTCCTATCGCTGCCTCCCACTGGCCAATCTGTGCGGAAGCCAGTTGATTTGGCAGCTTGCTGGTGTTGGCCTCCCTGTGATACAGAGCAAAGCTGAGTAAGGGCAAGGCCTGGAGGTGAGGGCAGACAGGCCCAAGCTCAGCACCAGGGAGTGGAGGTCATCTTTCATCTCCATGAGCCTGATTCCCCTTCTAGACAGTGAGGATAATGATAGTATCAATGCATAGAACAGTTGAGTCCCTACAATAAGGACACGAGGTAACAGTTTAACCCAGTGCCTGGTACGTAGTAGGAAGTACCTTATACGTGAAGAACAATCTAGTTAGCCATTTTCTGCTCAGAGGATGGAAGGAGGGAGGAGGACAGAGGCCTGGGAATAAATTCAAGGTACAGGAGTGGTCCTGGTGCTGGTGATATTTTTATCTCGGACACGTGCCCATCTGTCCCCTCTCCATTCTAAACTGGTGACTCTGTCAGTCTCCTTTTAGAAACCCTGAGTCAGGGCTGACCACACTGAGTTCAGGGGGATTGGGAGTTTGGTCTCCAGGCTCCTTCAAAATGATTTCAAATCCTCTTGACTTTTAGCTGGTGTCTCTGCCTCCCGCTGCTGCCAAACCCTCCTGGCTTCCCCCAGCCTGGGGCGGAGCCACCTCTGGTCTCCCTCTTTGTATAATTAAAAAGAAAAATAGAACAGCCCCTGTTGCCAAACATGTATTTAAAGTGACACCCTGGGTTCAGGGAGTGAAAAATAAAAATGTTAAGGTTTAGAGTAAAAGTCTCCATGCTCAGCTGTCTCCTGACCCTGGGATTTCTCCTCAGCCTGGCCGCCTTTAATACCCTGCCCTGGCTTGTAAAAACCTTTTAGACTGAAGGCATTTATTTCCCAGAGAAGTGTTCCAGCCTAATCATGTAAAAATGCCCAGCATCCCAGGAATAGCCTGTCAAGTGTGATGTGGTTCCGTGAGGCCCCAGGGAGGGTGGGGAAGTTGAGGGTGGTGGTGGTGATGAGTCCTTGCTTTCCTTCACCGCGCCCTTCTCCCCAAGACATCAAATCCATCAGAAAACGCAGCTGATTATACCCTTAAAATCTGAGCTCTCCCATCCAGCAGCATCTCTTCCATTCTATCCCGGCCGCCATGATTGCTCACTCAGAAGTCTGCAGTAGCCTGCTCCCTGGTGTCTCTCCTTCTACTTCTAATCCTCCTGAAGCCATTCTTTAACAGCAACCAGAAATAGCTTTCTAAAACAATTCTGATCCTGTCCCTTGTCTGGTTCGTTAGTTTTATTATAATAATTATTATTATTTTAATGTTTATTTATTTATTTTTGAGAGAGAGATAGAAACTGAGCAGGGGAGGGGCAGAGAAAGAGGGAGACAGAATCCCAGGCAGGCTCTGTGCTGTCAGCATAGAGCCCAATATGGGGCTTGAACTCATGAACTGTGAGATCATGACCTGAGCTGAAACCAAGAGTCAGGCGCTCAACTGACTGAGCCACCCAGATGCCCCTTATTATTATTATTTATTACTTAAGTTTATTTATTTATTTTGAGAGCAATAGAAAGCGTGAGTGGAGGAGGGGCAGAGAGAGAGAGGGAGAGAGAACGGATCCCAAGCAGGCTCCACACTGTCAGTGCAGAGGTGATGCAGGGCTTGAACCCACAAAACGTGAGATCATGACCTGAGCCAAAGATGGATTCTTAACTGACTGAGCTACCCAGGGGTCCCCTTTTTTATTATTATTAAAAATTTTATTTTAAGTCATCTCTACACCCAACATGGGGCTTGAATTCACAGTCTCACAGTTAAGAGTCACATGTCCACTGGCTAAGCCAGCCAGATGCCCTTGGTTGATTGGTTTCTTACTGCTGCTGCAATAAGTTACCACAAATTCGGTGGCTTAAAACCGTACAAATTTGGGGCGCCTGGGTGGCTCAGTCGGTTGAGCATCCGACTTCAGCTCAGGTCATGAGCTCACAGCTCACAGTTCATGGGTTTGAGCCCCGCATCGGGCTCTGTGCAGACCACTAGCTCAGAGCCTGGAGCCTGCTTCAGATTCTGTGTCTCTTTCTCTCTCTGCTCCTCCCCTATTCACGCTCTGTCTCTGTCTCTCAAAAATAAATAAATGTGAAAAAAAAATTTTTAAAAAAACGTACAAATTTATTCCCTCACAGTTCTGGAGGTCAGAAGTCCAAAATGAATCACAAGAGGCTACGATGAAAGTGCTGGCAGGGCTGGTTCCTTCTGGAAGCTCTAAGGGGAAATGTGTTTATCTCCCTTTTCCAGCATCCAGTGGAGGCCCATATTCTTTGGCCTGTGGCTCCTTCCTCCTTCTTCAAAGCACATTTATCCAATCTCTTCTGTTGCCACATCTCCTTTTCTTCTGACTTGCCTTTCTATCTCTAATAAGGACCCCTGTGTTTACATTGGATCCATCTGGATAATCTGGGATGATCTCCCCATCTCCAGATCCTGGACTTGGTCAGATCTGCAAAGCGCCTTCTGCAATATACAGTAATATACTCACAGGTCCAAGTGACTAGAATGTGGATGGCTTTGGAGGTTCATTGTTCAGGCTCTCCCACAGTGCTTAAAACCCTCCAGTGGCTTTGCCTCTGAGTTAGAATAAAACCCAAGCTCCTTACCCTTAATGGGAATAACTTCTGTGATCTAGCCCATTTCTGTCTCTCCTGCCCTCCCCTTGGCTCAGTTGCATAGGAACCTACTTGCTTCTCACTGTTCTTTCCACAGGCCAACTCCATTCTTGCCTCTAAGCCTCTGCTCATGCTGTTCCGTCTGCCTAAATGCTCTTTTTCCAGATCTTCCTATGGCTGGCTGGCTGTTTCTTCCCTTTCCGACTTCAGCTCCAAAGTCTGCTTCTCAGAGAGGTCTTTCCCTGATTAATCTGTCTCATCCATTCCTCCCGCCTCCCTAGAGTCTTTCACATCACTTGGGTTTACTTAATGTCACCTGGGTTTACTTATTGTTACTTGTTTAAAAATTATTAACTTATTTACTGTTTTCCTCCTCCAACAGAATGTGAGCAAATGAGAGAAAAACACTTGCTTGCCTTCTTCACTGCTATGTCCCCAGGGCCTGGTAAACAGTAGATCCTCGATAAACGGTTGTTGACTGGATGAATGGATGGATGATGACCAGGACATCCAATTTGGTCTTTGGGCTACTGTGTCCAAGACTCAGGCTCAGGAGGGAGGTAGGTCAGACAGGCAGGAGAGTGCGACGTTTAATGAGTGCTTCCTGTGTGCTAGTTCTTCCTTCGTGCAATTCAGCATTTATTGAATACCTGCTGTGCGCCAGCCTTGTGCAGATGATTTGTTCATGCAGTATTTATTCAATTCAGAGAGCATTTATTGAGTGCCTACTGAATGCTAGGCAATGCACATTTATTGAACATTTGTTGTATACCAGCTGTCTGAAATCACTGCCTGGGTACGCAGTACTGTTCAGGAAATACCCGAATCAATGAAATGTCCTCAAGGAGCCCCCAGTCTTCGTGCTAAAATGGCCTGTCAATAAATAACTCTAACATACAAAGATAAGGCAGTAATGTGGGTGTGTGGGTGTGTTCAGGGAGCAGAGGGGCCCCTTATCAACTTGTACTGGCAGGTACCTTTCTCAGAGTCTTATCTTCTTACCTGGGAACCAGCTCTTTGAAGGTCGGATAGACTCTCCCCTCATTCACCTGCCCATCCAACCCCTGGGCACCTGGGAAGGACCTGGCTGGTAGCACATGCTCAGTCAGTACCTGCTGTCTGATCACTGTGGCTGCCCCTACCAGCGGTTGTTCCTTCGTTCATACACCAGGTGAGATGGCAGCTGCTGGGTCCTCACCCTGGTGCTGCTGGCCAGGAGCCGGGAGCCTTTGACAGGCTGCCCAACCTCCACTTGGCTTGAGGGATTAGGTTCTCCTCCTTTGGTGCAACCCTTGACTGGACTTGTATGTAACCTATTCTTGTAAAAATTCAGGCAATGCACAGAAATTGTTAAAGACTCCGGGCACTTGGATGGCCCCATTGGTTAAGCTTCCTACTCTTGATTTTGGCTCAGGCCATGATCTCACGATTCATGAGTTGAAGCTTCAAGTAGGAATCTGAGCTGACAATGTGGAACCTGCTTGGGATTCTCTCTCTCTCTCTCTCTCTCTCTCTCTCTCTCCCCCTCTCTCTCTCCCTCTCTCCCTCTCTCCCTCTCTCCCTCTCTCTCCCTCCCCTGTCCCCCGCCCCCCATGTATACGCTCTTTCTCAAATAAATAAATATTAAAAAAAAAGAAATGGTTGAGATTTAAATATTCACCATTCACAATTTAAATATTCACCATCTGAATCTTTCCTTCCTTCCTCCCCTTCTTCTTTTTTTTTAAATGTTTTATTTATTTTTGATACAGAGAGAGACAGAGCATGAGGGGGGGAGGGGCGGAGAGAGAAGGAGACACAGAATCTGAAGCAGGCTCCAGGCTCTGAGCTAGCTGTCAGCACAGAGCCTGATGCGGGGCTCGAACCCACGAACGTGAGATCTGACCTGAGCTGAAGTCGGAGGCTTAACCAACCGAGCCACCCCAGGCGCCCCCCCTTCTTTTTTAATTGTGGTAAAATACATACAACATAAAATTCTCATTTTAACTATTTCACTATTTATTTTTCAATGTTTATTTATTTATTTTGAGAGAAAGAGAGTGTGCACAGGCAGGAGGAGGGCTAGAGAGAGAGGGGAACAGAGGATACGAAATGGGCTTCGTGCCAACAGCGGTGAGCCCAGTGCAGGTCTTGAACTCACAAACTGTGAGATCATGACCTGAGCCGAAGTCCAGTGCTCAACTGATGGGGTCACCGAGGTGCCACCCCTTTTCTTTAAGTTATCTCTACTCCCAGCATGGGGCTCAATCTCATGACCCCGATATCAAGAGTTGAGTGTTCCACTGACTGAACCAGCCAGGTGCCCACTTCTATTTTTTTTTTAATTTTTTTAATGTTTTATTTATTTTTGATACAGAGAGAGACAGAGCATGAAAGGGGGAGGGGCAGAGAGAGAAGGAGACACAGAACCGGAAGCAGGCTCCAGGCTCTGAGCTAGCTGTCAGCACAGAGCCTGACACGGGACTCAGACCCATGAATGTGAGATCTGACCTAGGCCGAAGTCGGAGGCCTAACCGACTGAGCCACCCAGGCGCCCCTATTTTTAATTAATAAAAAAAAATTAACTCATTTTTTATTGGGGTCTTCTATTTAATGATCAGTTTGTTTAGAACGTTTAAAAGGTTACTGTAATAATATACCAATTATTTTGATAAGAAATGGCAAATACTGAGTTTGTCATAGTAAAACTGAGTCATTAAATTATTTTTTGGAGGTACTTACTGTCATGCAAAATAATGAAGATAGTGCCACTGAGAGCAAGTTTAATAATAAAGAATAATATTATGTGATTCTAAGCTTTAAAAATAAGAAATAAATATCCATATGGTTTAAAAATAATTATATATTATTGGGGAGCCTGGGTGGCTCAGTCAGCTAAGCGTCCGACTTCAGCTCAGGTCATAATCTCATAATTTATGGGTTTGAGCCCTGCGTTGGGCTCTGTGCTGACTGCTCAGAGCCTGGAGTCTGTCTTTGGATTCTGTGTCTCCCTCTCTCTCTGACCCTCCCCTGCTCACGCTGTCTCTCTCTCTCTCAAAAATAAATAAGACATTCAAAAGATAAAAAACCTTAATTATATATTATCATGATCAACTTAAGAAACAAAAACTCACCACTTTTATAGCAGCATTACTCACAATAGCCAAAAGGTAGAAACAACTCAAACGTCAATCAGCAGATGAATGGAAAACAAAATGTGCTATATACATAGTATGGATTATTATGTAGCCTTAAAAAGGAAGGAAATTCTTTTTTTTTTTTTTTAATGTTTATTTGTTTATTTTGAAAGAACAAGCAGGGGAGGGGCAGAGAGAGAATCCCAAGCAGGCTCCACACTGTCAGTACAGAGCCCAACTTGGGGCTCAGTCCCACGAACCATGAGATCATGACTTGAGCTGAAATCAAAAGTTGTATGCTTAATGACTGAGCCACCAGGTGCCCCCCAAAAGAAGAAAATTCTACAGGGCGCCTGGTTGGCTCAGTTGGTTAAGCATCTGACTTGGGCTCATGTCATGATCTCACAGCTCGTGGGTTCAAGCCTCGCATCAGGCTCTGTGCTGACAGCTCAGAGCCTGGAGCCTGCTTCAGATTTTGTGTTTCCCTGTCTCTCTGCCCCTCCCCCTCTCATGCTCTGTCTCTTTCAAAAATAAATAAAAACATTTTAAAAAACTAAAAAGAAGAAAATTCTAACACATGTTACAATATGAATGAACACTGAAGACATTATGTGAAATGAAATAGACCAGATACTAAAGGACAAATAGGGTATTATTCCTCCTATAGGAAGTCCCTAGAGTAGACATATTCATGGAGACAGAAATAGTGGATGCCAGGAGCTGGCTGGAGAGGGCATTTTGGGAAGTTGGTTATTCAGCAGGTGTAGAGTTTCTGTTTGGGATTGTTATAGGCTGAATATGTTTTCCTAAAACTCACGTAATGGTGTTTGGAGGTGGAACCTTTGGGAGATGATTAGGTTTACATTAGGTTCAGGAGAGTGGGGCCCTCTTGCTGGGATTAGTGTCCCTATAAGAGGAAGAGAGAGAAATCTCTCTCCACACAGGTTCCAAGGAAAGGCACATGAGCACTCAGGGAAAAGGCGGCGGACTACAAACCAAGAAGTGGGCTCTCACCCTTAGGATTGGGAGTAGTGCCCTTATAAAATAGACTATAGAGCGCTCACTTCCCCCATGTGAAGTTACAGGGAGGAGAACCATCTGGGAGGAAGGCCACCCCCCTTGGACACCACACCTGCTGGCAACATGACCTTCAACCCCCCAGGCCCCAGAACCGTAATAAAGAAATGTCTGTTGTTGAAGCCACCCTGTGTGTGTTAGCAGCCCAAGCTAACTAAGAGCAGAGCGAAGGAAAGATGGTAGTGATGGTTGCGCAACAATGTGGACGTGAGTATACTTAATGCCACTGAACTGTACCCTTAAACATTATTTAAATGAAGGGGCGCCTGGCTGGCTCAGTGGGTGGAACAGGCAATTCTTGATCTCAGGGTTGTGGGTTTGAGCACCGCAGTGGGTGTAGAGATTACTTAAAAATATAATCGTTTGGTCACCTTGGTGGCTCAGTCGGTTGAGTGTCTGACTGAGGCTCAGGTCATGATCTCAGAGTTTGTGGGTTCAAACCCCATGTTGGGCTTTGTGCTGACGCTCAGAGCCTGGAGCCTAGAACCTACTTCGGATCCTGTGTCTCCCTTTCTCTCTGCCACTGCCCTGCTCATCCTCTCCCTCTCTCTCAAAAATAAACATTAAAAACAACAATAACAACAACAACAAAAACACAGTAGCAACCACAAAACCCCCAACATCGCCAGCATGTTCTCTGGAATTCTCTATGACCCCATAACAATCTCCTCCTCCTAACTCCCCAGAAGCAACTGGTAGCCTCAATTTTGGATTTATCCATTATTACTCCATTGCTTTTTTATAGGTGTTGTTTACGCTGGCTTCTTTCTGAACTTTATATAAATAAACTATACCTTGTACCTTCTTCTGCGACTTGCCTTTCAACTCCACAGTGTTTGGCTAGCCTCCGTGTGGACGCACGCAGCTACGCATCCCTTTCACTGCTGTGTAGTGATTGGTATTAACCACACACGTCACAGGCCTCCCCAGCTGCTCTCAGCCTCCCTTCTCAGGCGATCTCCCTGGACCACCTGTTCCATCCTGACCATTACATGGTGACCAATTCTGAGTGGGCTCTGATCAACTAGACTCCATCTGGGGCTTCTCTTTGTGGTGGATGTGTTTAACACTGAGGGGTGTCCGAAGTGTTCACACCTGGGTGATCGCCAGTAGGCGGGTTTACACCCCATGGGGCAAAGGTTGGACCAGGAGCCAGCAGATCATTCTCTTCCCTTATTGCGACCCCCAGTACTGTCCTAAGATGCTCTAGTAAATATGGCCACTCCTGGGTACCCCCATCCTGACTCACTCTTTCCCTGCCTCACTGCCCCTTTTCCTCACTCTTGCTTCCTCAGGACTGCATTATCTGATAAAGAAGTACTATGCTGATTTTTTTTAATTTAAATTTTTTTAATTTAAAATTTTTTAATGTTTTTAAATTTATTTTTGAGAGACAGAGAGAGACAGCGCAAGCAGGGGAGGGTCACAGAGAGAGGGAGACACAGAATCTGAAGCAGGCTCCAGGCTCTGAGCTGTCAGCACAGAGCCCGACGCGGGGCCCTAACCCACAAACCGCAAGATCATGACCTGAGCTGAAGCCGGATGCCTAACCGACTGAGCCACCCAGGCGCCCCATGATTTTTGATTCAGACTGCTTTCTGAGGAGCCCAAGGAAAACATTCTGCAATTTGTCTATTCTCCTGTTGATAAACATTTGGGTTGTTTCACCGTTTTTTTGAGACTGCACACAATGCGGCTATGGCCAAGAACATGCTTGTCATGCTTCCCCGTGCGCTAATGGCTGTTTCTCTAGAATGTTCCTAGAGTTGGAATTACTGGATCATAGATTGTACACTCTTTCAGCTTGACCATATATTGCCCGATTAATTTCCAAAGTGCCGACTCCTTTTGCCAGTTTATTTCACCCCTAGCCTCTGCCCTCCGCTCACTACATTGGGGTCATCCAGGCTTTCTTGCAGTTCCTTTAGTACTTGGACTCCTCCATCACAAGGCCTTTATATCTGCTATTTTTTTCTGCTGAGAACACCTCCCCTACCCTCAGCCTGGCCAGACCTTATTTCCGTAGAGCTCAGCTTTGTGCTTAGAGCAGCTCCCGACTTCCTCATGCCAATCCCAGGTCAACCCCATCCTCTCCATGCCCACATTCTGTATGTCACTTCCCTGTAGTGATACGCTTCGTTGCAGTGTTCCATCCGTGCGTGCAACTATTGGAACAAAGGCTCTCAACTCTGCTGAGTTTCGCTAGCCTAAAACTGGTAGCCACCATGTTTGTTTGAGCTCACTGCTGTATCTCCAGCACCCAATACAGTGCCTGGCACATAGTAGGCCAGTGGTATTATTATTATTCTAGTAGCTCTTCTATGTTCTCACTCATATTTGAGTCCAGAATGTAATTTTTCTAGCATGTCTTGGTATACCTACCATGAGCCAAGATCATGACAATGTGAACACAATCTCTTTCCTTGAGGAGCTCACAGATCGAGGTCAATAAACATTGAGCCTGCTAGACCCTGACATATTTCAGTGCTTAGCAATGGTTTGACTTAGATTAGACCTCACCTCTCGTCTGAGTATTACTATAGTGAATAATGATGATCATTGTTTGTTGAGCACTTATTATATACCAGACACTCTACTAAATGCTTTACATTACCATCTTATCCTATCTTCACATCCTACCAGGGAGGTACTATTATTACCTCCATTTTACAGATGAGAAAACTGAGCCTTACTTAGAAAAGCAAAGTCACTTGTTCCAGATCACAAAGCTAGTAAAAGGTACACACAGGATTTCTCAGCTTATGTGCCAACATCCTGCGGTGATGCTAAATTTCTCTTGCCTCAATTATACCACTTTCAGTTAGATTCCAGATACTAAGTGCTTAATTACAATGGTAAACTAGCAATAATAGAGAAAAATAACAAATAAATAAAATATGTACTGTGATAGACGGTGATCAGTGCTACAGAAAAGAAATGAAAGCAGAAAAGGGAACTACAGAGTGTGATGACTGGGGTTTCTGTGGTTTCATTTCATTCTCCCAAACATCTATTATTTTTCCCATTGTAGAAATGATAATGAGATTAAGAGGGGTGAAGTCACTTACCCACAGGCCCACAGTTTACAGGCTAAGGAGTCAGGACCCTGGGAAGGCTGGGGATCTTATTCTTTGTGGTGCCCCTTTTGCGTGCCTAGGATTGTGGTGTAAACAAAAGAAGCCTCAAACTTCCTTCTAAGAGTTTAAAATCAGGCAGGTGGGGAACTTGACCCCAGTGAGTGGAGTACTCAAAACTCTGCAGAGAGCCCTTACCACGCCCAGGGCAGACATTAAGCATGATCCCCTGTGGGTGAGGCGGATGCAGGGGCTGAAAGAAGTCAAGGCTCAGGCTGATGAATGGATTCCAGAGATCAGGAGCAAAGTCTACCAAAGTCTAGGTCATTTTGCGACTGCTGATGACCCAAAGGCACTACCAGCCCCAGCCCTGCCCCCACAGCCACTTTTGCCACACCCCCTTCTACCCAGGGTCTCCAGACTCCTGGCCATCGAGCTGGAAGACCAAGTGGCTAGTGATCAGTGATAAAGCTCCTGCATCGCCCTGGGGAAGCCATGCTCTCATGCAAAGAGCCGCTTCCCCTCTCCCCACCCAGCATCGTCAGCTCTAGGGCCCTCTCAGAGGAGGGGGTCTGCAGGCCTCAGCTTCCCGTGATGACAGCGGGTTCCCTACGACCCAATTTGTGCCCAGCAGATCTCATGAGGTGGCTAGGCAGTCTGTAATAGAGTGGAGGAGAGCCTGGGCTTTGGAGCTAGAAAGGTGTAGAGCACCACCTCCCCAGGCACACCACCTTGTCTGTTGTGCTTTCAGAGAACCTCTTAGAACTTTACATCTTCTTCAAAGAGGTTCAGTTTAAGATTTAGTTAAGCTGAAAATAGACATTTTATGAACCAAGTCCCAGGGACTGAGGATAAGCAGTGAACTAAGACCAAGGTTAGTCTCCGCAGAGAATTTTTTTCTTTTTAAAATTTTCTTTTATATACCTATTAAGGGAATCGCTAAGCCCAACATGGGACTGGAACCCAGGTCCCTGAGACCAAGAGTCCTGTGCTCTACTGACTGAGCCAGCCAGGCACTCTAGGGACTTTCCCTTTATCTATCTATCTGTCTGTCTATCTATCTATCTATCTATCTATCTATCTATCTTAATGTTTCTTAGAGACACAGAGTGAGAGAGAGAGAGAGAGAAAGAGAGAGAGAGAGAGAGAGAGAGCAGAACATGAGTGGGGGAGGAGCAGAGAAAGGAGACACAGAACCCAAAGCATCTTCAGGCACTGAGCTGTCAGCAGAGCCAGCCCCATGTGGGCTTGAACTTGCCAATGAACCTCTGAGATCGTGACAAGATTATGATCTGAACCAAAACTTAACCCACTGAGCCACCCAGGGGCCCTGGGACTTTTCCTTTAAAAGAGTCAGACAATAGACTGTTCACACATGAGTATTTTATTATAATTATGACAAATATTCTGAATGGAAAGAGTTTTGTGCTTACCTGCTTTCAATTTCCAAGGGGTGGTCTCAGAGATTTCCCTCTTTGGGTTGGGGTAAGAGTCAAGTGTCCATTCCATTTAAGAGCAGCCTCGGGGAGCCTGGGTGGCTCAGTCGGTTAAGCCTCCAATCTTGGCTAAGGTTGTGATCTCCCATGTCGTGGGTTCGAGCCCAGCATTGGGCTCTGTGCTGACAGCTCAGAGCCTGGAGCCTGCTTCGGATTCTGTGTCTCATTCTCTCTCTCTCTCTCTCTCTCTCTCCCGGTTCTCTCAAAAATAAATAAACGTTAAAAAAAAAGCATCCTAACCTCACCAGGGCAGAAGGCCTGCTCTGTGCCATGAGTAGATGCTGTGGGGCGAAGAGCAGGCTTTCCTATACAGGCTGCTTCGTGGAGGACTCGAGGGGGCACTCAGTAAGTAATTGGTGAATTAATGAAGTGCATTTCAAGGAGGGTTACAAAGCCACTGCCTCCATTTGTAAAGGATGTTATAACACATGGCTGACTAGGACAAGAGAAAATCTCAGCACTATTATTCCTAGATTTTTGGAGGGGTGAGGAATTTGGGGACCAAGGGAGGCACAGTAGGGGTGCTGGACTTCCATTAGACTGGTACTTTTTTTTTTTAAAGTAGGCTGCACACCCAACGTAGGACTTGAACTCACCACCCCCAGATCAAGAGTTACACGCTCTACTGACCGAGTCAGCCAGGTATGCTTCAACATGTACTTTCAGCGTAGGTGCTGGCACTGTGCTAGGCAGGACACATCCATGCGGGAGGCAGACAGGGTCCCTACACCCCCGGGGCTCCCAGTCTGCTGACAGCATAGGCGACAAGAAGATCATGCGATAAGTGTTATGAGCGGGGCAGGAAAGAGAAGATATCGAAGTTGGTTCCGAGAAGAAAAATAAGAGCTATGGAGAGGCCGGCCGGCAGGAGAGGCTGCTCCTGGTGCAGGGGGTCAGCAAATGCAAAGGTCTGGAGGAGAGAAAGCAGATTTATTCAAAGGGCTCAAAACAGTTGAGCGATTCAGACTTCGAAGGCCTGGTGGGGAGAGAAGGTCGACTTCATTTTAACGAAGACACGCCATGACCTCCCTGTTACAGAACACTGGTTCATGCAATCCTGTAACTCTTCTATGTTTGATATTATGACCCCCATTTTACAGACATGGTAACTGAGGCTCAGTTTGGGCACCTTGTTCATATCACTCACCAGATCTGGGAATTTAGAATGTTCCTCTATGTAAATGCTTTAGTTCTAGCAGTTCCTTTTTACCTGAGGTAACGCATGTAGGTAAGAACTTTTTTTGAAACAGACCCATGTCCACATGAGGCATTATTATTCCTCTTGCAGGGCTTCTGGCTCCATCCAGTTTAGCCTGCAGCATTCAGGGAGCCCAGGAAGGGGCAGTAATGAAAGCCAGAAGGTCCAATGGCCTCTCTTAAAATTCCCCCGTGTCTATTCTGGTTCCCTCTCTGGGGGCACCTCCAGATATTATCTTCTGCTAAACAGAGAGTTTGATTCTCAGAAGTTCCAAGACGTGGGAGGTTAAAAAAAAATCGGCAGCATCAACAACTGCAAAAACCCCTGCAGCAGCCTGAGCACAAAGAGTTTGAATTTTGAACAAAGGGCAGGGTGAGACCCGAAAGTAAATGCTGACACATCCTCTCTCCAGCTGTGAACCGGGGGGTCTGAGGGCTGCTGCAAAGGTCATCGGTCTCTACATCTTTGGGGCAGGAAATGCAATTCAATCCTCTCAGTGACTGACTGCTCTGCAAGATTAATGGAATTGGCTCCAACACTGGGCTCTGTTCTGACAGCACAAAAAGTGAATCAGACTTCTCCCCTCCCCTCTCCTCTCACTAAGCAAGGTCAGCTGATTCCGCATTTTAAAAGTTCAAAACTCTTCTCCAGGAAATTTGTCCCGGGGTGTTCTTTTGTGGGGCGGAACTCTACCTGCTGGGGTGAAATCCAAAACGGACACTTGAAGGTCCGGGGACTCTTTTTAGGCTTTTCATCTGTCCCTTCTTCATCTTTCAAATTAGAATAGATGTTAAGGGCAAGATAATCCCTGAAATGGTTAACTGACAGCCCTGCTGTCCTGCCCCCAGGGATTGGCAACCAATGACAATTTAGCATGATGAAGTAATGCTTGGACTTTGACTTCCATTGGTTAATATACTTGTCCATCAATCCAAAGATGCAAGTTTTGAAAGTATCTTTGAACTTTTAGGACTCGCCTCTTCGAGTTAACCCCTTAATTAACTCACCTGTTATTTCCAAGTTGTAGAACTTGACACAAAGTCTTTCCCAAATGCCCAAAGTCTAACATTCAGGCTGTATGTAAGCTGCTCTTTCTAACTGATACTTCAACCTACATGGGACTGGTGGGAAAAAGAAAAAAGAAAAAAGGTCTTTGGGAACTCCAATCATGAGCAGAAAAAGTATGGTATGCTGTTCCCCAGAGTATTTTGTAAACTGCAGAAATAATACAAAATATGACAAAAACCTAGGATTTGGCAAAGCTAGGAGGTGAATACACAAGTCCTTGTTACATTTGGTATATTTACTTTCTATGCCATTGTTTTAAATATTTGATAAATTTAAAAGGGTAAACAATATAGACATAGTTCCTATGAAGTTCCCTCAGAGTTCTCTCCCCTCAGACGTGATCAAGCGTAATGGCTTGCTGCTCTGGTCCAGCGCTCCCTTCTTTTTTTAAAGTAAATGGAATCACAGCATATAAGATACCCTGACTTTTTGTTTTTTAACCGATCTTGAACTTTTTCTGAATCATGACATTCAGATTTACCTCATCCTTACCTAATATTTTAGAATGATGCAGTTCTACAGACAATATATGGAAAGGTCTACAAGATCATATTAAATGCAAAAGGAAAGAAGAGGACAATGTGCAATAGTTATGTGAAATAATAAGAATAATAATAGAAAATATGTATAGAAGTGTGTAAATGTACAAACTATTTCTGACAGGATACACAAGAGATAGGCTGACAAGTTTTCTGGGGATGGGAGTGTGGACAGCAGAAACTGGGTGGATGTGGGGATCGGGGAGAAAGATTTAAAGTCATTTTGTTTTTTAAATTTTGAAATGCCAAGTGAAATTATCTATTAACAGAACACACACACACACACATACACACACACACACACACATACACACACACACACACACACACTTCAAGTGCCACGGACACTGGTTCCATAGGAAGTAGATTTGCTAGCTGAGGAAAGACCCAAGGAACAAAGTAGCTCCTTGTGGAAGGGCCAAACTCGTTTTATCGACCCCCAGAAATGTCTCACAGATCAGCAAAATATACCTCCGTGAAGACCGAAGGTAAAATGCTGTGTGAACTGTCTCTTCTTGTGCAAATCCATAAACTGCCACCAATTGACAGAAAGGATAAAGTCATTTTTTTAAAAAGATTTTATTTATTTATTTTTTATTTTTTTTAAGATTTTATTTTTTTTTAAAGTAACCTCTACACCCAACGTGGGGCTCGAATTCATAACCAGGGGATCAAGAGTCACGTGCTCTATCCACCGAGCCAGCCACGTGCCCTTAGCCTTGAGGCAATTTAAAAATAATTTTTATTAATTTATTAAAAAATGTTTTCCAAATGTTTGTTTTTGAGAGAAAGAGAAAGAAACAGAGTGTGAGCATGTGAGGGGCAGAGACAGAGGGAGACACAGAATCCAAAGCAGGCTCCATCCAGGCCCTAAGCTGTTGGCTCAGTGCCCAACGCGGGGCTCGAACCCACAAACTGCAAGATCCTGACCTGAGCTGAAGTCCAATGCTTAACTGCCCGAGCCACCCACGCGCCCCAAAACAATTTTTAGGTTGTGGAATATTTCATGAGTACAACTGTATTTGTAAAATTTTAAAGAATTACACTCAGGTGCCCACCATCCGGATTAGGAAACAAACTCACCAGCACTTCTCTCTGGTCAAAGCTGAGTCTCTCTCAGCATTTTGTGTTAATCACTCATTTGCTTTTATTTATGCCTTACTGCTTTTGTATATATACCTACACAGTATTTATTTGGCTTAGATTTGCCAGATTTTGAACTTTATTGTCATAAAAGATAAATAAAATTAAATTCCTGAGGCACTTCAGGGCTCAGTTGGTTAAATGTCCAACTCTTGATTTCGGCTCAGGTCATGATCTCGGCTCAGGTCATGATCTCATGGTTTGTGGGACTGAGCCCCATGTTGGGCTCTGCCCTGACAGTGTGGAGCCTGCTTGGGATTTTCTCTCTCTTTTTCTCTCAAAATAAATAAATAAGCTTTAAAAAAAAAAAAAAGAAAGTCCTGTCTGAGTATATATTATAGATACTACAACAGAAAATGAAATTGAGTCTATAAGATCTCAAATCAGGCGACTCTCAATGCATATATGTGGTATAAATGCCACACTGTACCGAAGAATACATTTTCTTCTCTTTTCCAGGTTCTTTTCCCCAGTTTTTGATTCTATTTATTTCCAAAGAAAATCCGGTACATACGAAAGAATAAATGTAGATATAGATTTGTCCCCTTTGGTTGACATTAAGTGGTCAGCACAATTTAGTCTAAGTATTCCATACCTTGTTCTGTTTTGTGTTCAGGATGTCATGAAATCCTCCTGCATCAGAACATGTAAAACTACTTTGTTCTTCTTAATGTTTTGATAACGTTTCATTGCACAAATGGTCCAAGAATTATTTAATCAGCTCCCGAACTTTTAGATCACATTCAGTCTTTAAAAAATTTTTTTAATGTTTATTTTTTTTGAGAGAGACAGTGAAAGAGAGAGAGAAAGAGAGAGCACAAGTGGGGGAGGGGCCGAGAGAGAGGAAGACACAGAATCTGAAGCAGGCTCCAGCTTCTGAGATGTCAGTACAGAGCCCCATGTGGGGCTTGGACTCAGGAGCTGTGAGATCATGACCTGAGCAGAAGTTGGACGCTTAACCTGACTGAGCCGCCCAGGCGCGCCATATTCGGTCTCTTCTGTTGCAAACTGGGCTACGGCGGAGTGCATCTTTGTGTTTGTGTCTATCAGCACGATATATATCAGGAAGTGGTTACCCATTTCTAAGGCTTCCTGCCGCATCACCAAGTGTGCGTCCTTGAGAAGTTTATTTGTCAGATCTGGGCAGGTGGGACAATCTTCTACCCAACTGGCAGCCCCAGGCGCCGGCCGTGGCTTGCTCCTGGCAGGCGCCCAGGGTGAGTGGTTCAAGGGCTAACAATCCAAACATTCACATTGTACCAGACGCCCCTTCGAGGAAACCTTTGCAGACTTCTTTTGTCTCCTTCTCCCACCTCATCATTCCAATTCCTCGTTTTCTCAGGGTCCCTTCCATCATTCCACAAGTATCTCCGGAAGGCTGATTATGGAGACCGGGTGCCAAATCACACGGTGAGGTATATATAGCTTGGCAGGTGAGTGAAGACAAATTCTGGAAAACACTGTAAGGCTGCACAATCCCAGAACAGTAGACACAAGCTACATACAGTTATTTACATTTTAATTAAAATGAGAAAAATGTAACATTCACTGCCTCAGTCTCGCTACCCACAGTTCAAGTGCTCAAGAGCCACATGTGGCCAGAGGCTGCTGTGTTGGCCAGCACAGACATAGAATATTTCAATGACCATGTCCTAGGGGGACAGCCCTGCAGGGAGGTATAGTGAATGGAAAAGGCTGTGAGCCCTGGATTCCTACAAGCCCTGGGTGCAATCTTGTCTCTGATATATTACAGCTGTAAAATTTGGGCAAGTAACGGAATAAAGGTGGGCAATTCTAGACCCTCTCTCATTAGGGTTTAGAGGAGGATTCAAAGAAATAGCAACTGTGAGTAGCTTTGCTTAAAGACATAGTAAGCATTCAAAAATCAGGAGTTCTTATAAAATTATGTATGAGTATGAATACAGCTTCAGTTTCTAACAGTTTGAAAGTCTCGAATTCTAGATTCTGGGGATTCCTAACTCCTTTTGGAGTCATCTGTCCGCTCCCTGTGCCGCCTGGTGTAGGTCTACAATCAGAGCTGGCTTCTGTCTTAAAGCACAGGTCTGCTCAATCAACCTTTGATGAATGAAGAAATGAATGAATGAGGCCGACACCACCAGGATCTGACTGGGCCTTTTGTAAGAATGAGGAGGGTCCGGGAAGTCATTACTACTAAGTTTCAAATGCAACTGGCCTGGTCTTTTTTTCCTGCAAGAAAAGTACTTCTCTTGGAGAAGCACCTTAATCTTCCCTTCCCTCCCTCACCTACCGTAGGCTCCTCTGGGACAATTAGCCAACACCAGGAGCTCAAGGGTCTTGGCCCTTCCCCCTTTGGCCCAAAATAACCTCCTCCCCCACTTTGAGCAAATGCCTGGAATTCTTTCAAGGGGAGGACAAAGCCTTTCATCTGCCAATTACTGATAAAGAGAAAATGCAAATATGCTGGGGAAGGTGATCCATCAAGGACCCAACATTTATTGAGTGACCACTTAGGACCAGGCAGCAGGGTAGGCTTTCTGGGGGAGTCCAAGGGGAACAAACCCCTGGCTGGCCCATTCTTCTTTTTGGTCTGTAGTTTCCTCGTGGTTTGTAAAGGGAAGGGATTAAATTAGGTGACTACTCAACCCCTTTCCACTCTGACAGGCCAGGCACTCCCCATTGGGGTGATATATGGACTTAACTGTTTTTACACTGAGGTGCTGCCATCGGATCTTTTCCTGACACTGGCCTTTGGGGACACCATGAGGTCACAAGGGGAGAGAGAGCAGGGTCTCTGGGAGGAAAGGACAGTTAGGATCAAGCATTCTATTTTGCTTTTACCTTATTGCACTTAACTTCCTTTTCTTGACTGTCCAACCCAGACACCATCCTTTGAACATGTTCATTTCATTATGTGGGAGCAGGGAAGGTGGTCAATTTCCAAAAATAGCAAGAGATGGCGAAACCAGGCTCCAGTTTGAGCCCCTCTAACTACACTTACAAACTTGTGAACTTGGTTGAGTGGTTTTGCCTTTCTAAGACTCAGTTTTCTTTTTGCAATGTGAGGAATAACAAGACTATCATCCTTTACCGGGTCTTATGTGAGAGACAGAGGCAGATAAATTGGTTCCTGGTTCTTGACAGGGGCTGAAAGCTAAGCCCTTCCCCCTCACACTGAACTAACCTGGGCGATTTCAGTTTGGAAACTAATTTTGATATTTGCCATCTAGTGCACTGGGATTAAAACCAACTTCAAAGAGCAGTTTTTGGGGGTGGGTTAGAAAAGAACATAGAAAGCTAGGACAGGAAGCTTTAAGATGAGTGAGGGGGAAGCCATCTCTCAGGGTGACCAATCCAGGGCTGATAGTTCACATCGGATCTCTAATGGGGAAGCCACTTACTCTCCACATCTCTCTAAATGGAGGGTTGACTAGGGACAATATGGGGGCAGAGCAATCATCCAGATTGACAATTTCTCTGAGCCTCAGCTTCTCAATATTCAATATTACCTGCCCCAATTATCCTAAAGGGCTAATGACAAGAAAAAAATATATAGTGTGGTTTTTTTTTTTTTTTTTTTTTTGCAAAGCCTGCTATGAGCATCTGTAATGTTCCTTTATTGTAGCCCTGGTGCCATGTGGTCATCTCCTGATCATCACCCCAAAGATCAGGCCTAGTTGGGCTAGAGGAATGTTTAGGGCCGGCTTTTCTCATCATCAAAGGCTACCTGACTGTGGTTCATAATGGAATTACAGGACAGCACATTTGGGATTCCAGTTTTGGGGGTGGTGGCCATGGCCAGCCAGGTACATTGACAGAAAGTAAGGGAGTGCCAATACCTCTGCCAAGAATCCCTAAAGGATTAATCAAGGGGCGCCCAACATTCCCCACGCCCCATCCCGGAACGCCTTGCACCTTTCCACCGACTTTTCTCTTATAAAGGGCCAATGAGGGCTTACCCTTCGCCTGCTTGCCAGCTGCGTTAGGAGGCGCCAGATCCGATTTTCTCAGTATTTCACTCCTGAGCATCTATTTCCTTCTCTTGGCGAGCGCAGGGACCTTTAAAAACTGTCCAACTTGTGTTCCAAGGCTCGTCGCCTAGTAAAGGACTCCACGGACGCGGACAAGATGAATGAATGAAAGGCAACGTCTTCCGGTCAACTCGGGTCTTAAAAGGCTCTGGTCTGGCTGTATTTCCTGTACCTGCGTGAATGTGGGTCCATATCTTTGAGTCCGGGAGTTTAAAAGTTATGCAGTCCGTACAGGTATGAAGGTGCGCTAATTTCTTCCTGGGCCCCCAAAATGCCTCCTCCAGATGGTAGATCTGCATATGGGGGTCTGGGGAGGATCGCCACCCTCCGCCCCCCCCCCCAAACAAAACATGCAGCAGAAAAAAAAAACAATTCTATATACAAAGCGCTTTGAATTTGGGTCGGCCACGTAGGTAATGAGGTGGGGTGAATGAAGGAAGAGGAAGAGGGGTGGCCCGTGGGGGCCGTGGGCAATGGGGGCAGGGATAGAGGTGGGGGGTCGTTTTGGGGGGTGCCAGGCCTCGGGGGCTTTCTAGCCAGCAAGCTCGGCTTGCATTTCCGCGCCTCCCGCTGAGGCCAGCCGTGCAAATCTGCACCTCCCTCCCCACCCCCTCCTCCTTCCCTCCCTCCCTGCCCCGCCATCTCCGGGATGCGCCCGCCGCCTGCAACTCAGCCCTCCAAAAGTCAGCTCTGCACACAACTCCCGGGCGGCGGCGGCGCCTGCGTGCAAGGCGCACTCGTGACCCAACAACAAAACAGCGATGCCAGGGCGCTAACGGCGCCCGGTGCCTCCCGGGCGCCCTCCCCGCCCCACACCTCCTCGGGCAGCCGCCCCCGCCCCCCCCATTCCGGGCCGAGTGCCCCCTCCACTAGCCCGGCCGCGGGCTCTGAGCGCGATCGGCAACAATGTTTACGTTCCGGGGATTATGACGTCGACGCCTCCCCCCCCACAACTGCTGAAAATGGTTTCCTAGGACTTTGCAAACGGATCTGCTTAAGTGTTGGTGCAAAACTTTGTAGATCTCGGCTCTGGCTTGCTTTATTTATTTATTTTTTGGTTTGTTTTCTTTGGTCTTCCCTCCTTCCCCCCTCCGCCAAAATGCAGGGGGCAGGAGTGTTGACAATTAATTGGTGAACTCTCCTAAAAAAATGGAGGCAGAGAAAGACTCTGGAAGAAGATTGGTGTGTAGCTTTTTTTTTTTTCCAAATCTGTATCTGGTAATGATAGATCTATTTTTTTTGTTGTTGTTGTTGTTTCTTGCTGCCTTTTCTTTCCTTTTCTGTATTTTGCAAGAGGACCGGAAAAAATATAATAAATTGCATGCAAAAGGAAGCAAGCAGCTTACTCCTCCAGTCCCTTGTGAGGCTCAGAGTCTCAGACACTTAGGTGGGGAGGTGGTAGCGGGGAAAGGCGTGGAGAGGGGCTAAGCGGGCTCGGGGTTCGCCCGGAATCTGGGGGGCTGCAGGGCCCGGCGCTGGGCGGTCGAGGGAGGAGGCAGGGGATGCGGGGAGTGGTGGGGGAGTCTCCTTAGGAAGTGAGTGTGCGCGCGCGCTTGTGGGGAGATGAGGCAGCTGCTGGTGCGTTTTGGGGTCTACGATGGGAGCTTTGTGGCGGGCCGTCTGCCTCTCCCCCTCCCAAGCCCCGACCGCCCCCTCCACCTCTTCTTCGAGCATTGGCGGGCGGTCGGCGGGGGTGGCTGGGGTCTCAGCCCTTCCATTTCAGCTTTCCAGCTTCCCGAGTAGCTCGGGGGCGGCTCCAGTCTTAGAAATGCCGCCGGCCCCCGGTTCCGGCTTCCCGGCTCTGCCGCTGCGGCCGCCGGGGCTGCTGTTAGCGCCGAGCGGGGCGCTGCGGCGGCTCCTCCCGGGGCCTACAAATGCCCCGCCAGCCCGTGCGCGGAGCCCCCTTCGCGGGTTACATAACCAGGCTCCCGGCCGAGTGGGCAAAACTCAACACCTATCGGGGGTGGGGGGTGGGGGTAAGGGAGAGCCCTCCAGATGTCCTTTCCATGGCCTCCAAAGATGCAGGAGGGGAGTGCCCTGTGCAGGGCACAGCCGGACTCCGGGGGTGCGGGCCCCTCTCGTTATCCCGATTTTTAGCATCTTTGGCATTTGCGCAAAGTTGCTCGGGTCGCCGTGGTGGGGTGCGGGGGGCGCGCGTCTCTTGCACCTGCTTGAGCAGGGCCTAGGGGAAGAGGCGACACCCAGGTCCCCCAATAATGCCTCGGGCTCTCTCGTTTGGGTCCCCGCAGCGCCCGATTGACCGCCAGAGATACGACGAGAACGAGGACTTGTCGGACGTGGAGGAGATCGTCAGCGTCCGCGGCTTCAGCCTGGAGGAGAAGCTGCGCAGTCAGCTGTACCAGGGGGACTTCGTGCACGCCATGGAGGGCAAAGGTGAGGCGCCCCCTCTTCGGGCCGCCCTCCGCGCCGCGGGCCGAGCGCACGTGGGGAGGGAGCTGCCGGTGGCTGGGTTCGTATTTCGCGCCCGCGTCCCCCATTCCAGGGGATCCGGTGACGAAACGAGGCCGAGCACTGGGGGGGTGGGGTGGGGTGGCGAAGGAGGAGGGCAGGCGGGAACCGGGGCCGGGCGTGGGCCTAGACCCGGCCCGCGCCCACAGTCGGCCCCAGGGTGGGCAGAGCCAAGGGACTGGCGGTCAGAGGGACCTGGGGACTGACGGGTGGACCGAGGGAGGGCGGGTGCGCGGCATTCTACCCCTCCCAGAGCCAGCTCAGCTCCTTGTAGCTGCGTGAGGTGCGGCTGCCGTTCTAGGAGAGGGGCTGGGGTGTCCCTGGGACATTGGGATGAGAGCCCCCCTAGGCCCGAAGCCTCGCAAACCCCGTCCCATTTCGGGCCCTGCCAGCTCAGAGCTGGTGCTGCGGATGCTCGGGTCACCGAGTGACGCGTCCTCAGCCGCTGGGGTCTGCGGAACCCCAGACCCTTCTGGTCTCCGCCAGATCGGAGCAGAGGCTGGGTGAGTTCAGAGGTGTTGGCTGGAGCCCCCAGTTATGCTGGCCCTTCAGCCTTGACAGTTGGAAGTGGGGGCTGGAGGTAAGAGAGTTTTACCCCCTCAAGCTTCAGGCTGAGATCCTTGACTACCTGAGTTTGAACTTGGGGTAGCCTTCTGGGGAACAAAGTCTCTTCTCAGCCTGAGACCTCGAGAGTTCTGTCCCTTGTAGGCCCTGCCAGTCTAGAGAAGTTGGGGAAGCCTCTGGGGTTTTGGGGTGCCACCCCAGCCTAAGACCATAAAGGCCCGAGTTTCTCCCTGGCCCTAGTATTAGGAAAGTGTCTGTGGTGCCCCACCAATGTTGGGGCGATGCTCTAGGGTGGTTCTGTGGCCTCCTGGGACCCCGGGTGACCTCTGGCTCTGCTTGTGAGGTTGGGGCTTTGGAGATGCCCCTGCCTACCTAGGTATTTCCCTGTGCTCTCTGGGGTTTCTACATTTGGTTTTTTCCCTCTCAGAAACTCAAGTTTCCTTTATAATACACTGTTTCCATTTTGTTGCTCCCCCCCACCCCCATTCCCCTTGGAAAACCCTCCATCCCTCAGTGAGCTGCTAACAGGGGCAGGGGCTCGCCCTCCAGGTTCTGGTTGAGTGGCTGGGGCTGTAGGTTAGCCTCCAGATGAGACAGTCCTGGCTTTGCGTTTTTGAAGTTTCTCCTTTGTGCCCACTGCTTCCTGGGGCTCAGTGGCAGGGGGTAGTTGCTGGGGGAGGGAAGAAGAACTTTCTTCCAGCCTGCCAGGTCTTAAGAGCATTGGATGTGGAGGCAGACAGTCTGGGGGGTGGGGTGAAGGGACTAGTCTCAACTACATTTAAATCTCCTTAGCACAAATGGGATTTTAATTCTTCTCGTTTCCTTCCCATTTTGAGTTTGGTGGATGCTAGGAGAAAACAACATGCAAACTCTTCCCAGTCATTTGCGAGGAATTCTCAGCCCAAGATCGGAGTGTTTTCTCAAGCTCTTTTGAGGAAGTTGAAGCTGGGGGGTGGGGGCGGAGTTGGGTTTTAGGTGTGGGCGTGTAGGGGGTGGATTCCAGCCTGGGAGAGTCCTTAAATCTGCTGTCCAGGCTCTTTTCAAAGTAGAGGGTCTTTGCGTTTTGATAGTTAATTCAGACCTGGACCCAAAATTCTAGGGAGGAGCTGAGAGACAGAAGGAGCCCTTAGCCTGGATTCAAAGTAGAAGCTTCTTAAACTTTTCTGCCTTTAAATCCTTAGGAATCCCCATTCAGTGTGAGCCCCTGGGGATCTGAGCTGCTAAGGTCAGGGCTTTCCCCAGCTCTGGTTTTGTTCTCTCCCTCTGCTCTGAGCGAGGTTGCCTTGGCCTCCTCCCCCACCAGGCTGCCCTGGTGAACCGTTTCCCTGGGCCCGGGGCTTCAGAGGCCTGTGATCGCTCCTCTGACTGGCCAGGGAGGGCTTGTGCCCTTGTGGATGGCTTGATTCACCTGAGGATTTGGGGTTGTGATGGTTTATCTCCGCTTCCCTCAACTCCATATTTAGGGGTAAGGAAGGTTGGGCACATCCCCTGGTTTTGGAACTTGAGGAACATAGCCCCTAAGGCCTCCTTCATTCTCCGGGGCTTTCCATAAGGGTTTTGGGGTCGACGCTAGACAAACCCGAGGCAGAAAGCTGCCTTGTGGATTTTCTTCGGGCCTCTCTGTGGCCCCTTCACACAGCCTTTACCTGGGGAGCATTCCGCTCAGTTACCCAGTGGAAGCGAGTATTGTAATAGCTGCAGCAGAATTTCACTATTAAGACAACAAAGCTGTGCCCAGTTCTCTAGTTATTTTGGCACCAAATACACAGTTTCCAGGGAAACCAGGCCCCCCCCCCCCCCCCCCCCGCCACTATGCAGGATATTACAATAAGATCTTCCCTGATGCTCAGCTGCAGTGAGAACCCTCCCCCAGCCTCCTCTCTGGGGCTTCAGATCCTCCCAGGTGGCATTCTTCAATTTTGCACTGCCTTTACTTTCTGAGCTCAGCTTGGGGGTGCGTTTCTCTGTCCCTCTCTCTCAGCGATCTGGGGCCTTTTTCTGTGCGGGGCTCTTTCATGAGTCTCTCTCCCCACCCTCCCTGGCCTTGGGCTGCTCATTGACAAGTTCTGACCCGTGGGGCATGCAGGGAATGACTGAGTAGGCAGAGGAGCTGATCGTTGGCCTGGCTTCTCTAGGCCGGTGCCTCCTCCATTTCCTTGTCATTTTATGGGAAGCCGTGCCCTAGAGCTGGTGCTTGCCTTGACTGTAACCATGTTCCTTCCTCCAACCCACTAATTGTGGTTCATTTGTTCCCTCGTGACTTAACCAACCTGTTTTAATTCCAATATCCAAACAGATTTCAACTATGAGTACGTGCAGAGAGAAGCTCTCAGGGTTCCCCTGATATTTCGAGAAAAGGATGGACTGGGGATTAAGTAAGTTTCTGAAACTAACTGCTTCTTCCCACATCTCTCTCCCTTACACTTTATAGTTCGGGATGGATTTCCTGCGCCCTTCTCCCCACCTCTCATTACAGAGAAGGATCTTTCTTCATTACCTGGGGGTAGTATCTCTTTGTTCAAGGCCTGACAAAGGGGAAAAACTCTCCAAAGATTGGTCTTCTTCAGAGAATTTGGGCAGAGACGACAGAGGGGACTTAAACAGCGTTCACTTCTTTCCCTGACCCATGCAGTGAGGTGCAGTGACTTCCTAACGAGAATATAGTACTCCTCAAATTAGGAAACTGAGGCAGGGCCTGAGCTGTGAAGGGATTGGCCAGTCTCTAACCCCAGAGGCAGGGCTCCTAGATACGTATTTTTCTACTCCAAACTCCCACTATGTGAGAAATTGGCCCTTTTAGGTGGAGGGCATGTTTTCCTGGTTTGCCAGGCTCCTTGCCTCCTCTTTCTCTGCCTGCCCCAGCACCTGCCTCCCCAACTGTGTGTTGTTTGGTTTCCATTCTCTTAGAGACCTGTCAGAGCTCCAGGTGGAGGGGGGGTGAGGGGAGCGATCCCAGAGGAAGGCTGGAAGAACGGGTTTCCGCCCCTTGGGCTGGGGTGGAGGGGAGGCTGTGGGTGTCATCCCAGCTCACCTCCCTCTCTGGCATCTACTGCCAGGCTTGCTCAAGAGTCTCATTCCCAGGGAAATCAAACCTCTGGCATCACTGTGAATTAATAGGAACGTCACCACAGTCATTATTGCTTGTGTTCCCAAATGCCCGGAATTGGAAAGATGTGTGTCTTTTTTTCCCCTTATGAACTTAAAGTATCCCTCCGACCCTGCATACTGCTCCTTTTAGGGAGAGTATTTGCTAGGGGAAGAGACCCAGAGAGGGCTGCTGACCCTAAAAGAAAGCAGGTGTTTGAATGTCCAGCTTACCCGGTAATGCTCTGGGACTTACCTTTGACACCACAACTCAGTCTTCCCTGCCAAGTGGGGTGCATAGTGGAGGTCCCATCCACTTTCCTGCGGCAGTGCTGAGCTCCTGTTGGGGAGACTGAGGAAGTTTCGTGTGCCTACGAGGGTGAGGAGAGGGCTCAGTGGTTGGAGAGTGACCCTCCCTGTGGCACTCATTGGTCTGTCCCCCCTCCCTCTGGATTATCTCATTCTGGGTTTCCAAACTGAGAGCAAGGGAACCCTTTTGGAAAAATGGCCTCGCCCTGCCCCAGAGTTGGGTCAAACTCTTGTTGTTTCTAGCTTCTCAGCAAATACCTATGCGCCTCTCCTTCCAGGATGCCGGACCCTGATTTCACAGTCCGAGACGTCAAACTCCTAGTGGGTAAGTTGCTTACTGTGTGTGCAGCTCAGACCCAAGTGGGGGGTGGGGGGGAGGCAGGGAAGGGGCGGAGGTCTTCACCGCCCTTTAACTGCTTCCGAAAAGAAAGTCCCCGTGGGAGGAGGCAGGAGCAGGTGTGAGCTGCAACTGTCTCATTCCGGAGAACAGGTCAGATTGCAAGGTCCTAGGAAGCTGTGCAGGAGCTTGTTTGCCAGCGCAGTTTTATGAGGCCGATTTGGACCCGAGCCTCCATCACAGCACAATCTCAGATCTCTGCTTGGCATTGTTCGGGGCTTGCTGGGTAAACACTGGGTGCTTTGTGACCCCTGAAAGACTTTCCGACTTCGAAGGGGAGGGAATCGTTCTTCCTGCTTCCTCAGGGTTCTAGGCAGGTCTAGGGTGGGGTTGGCCATGAGCGCCCAGCAGATGCTTGTTAACCCCCGAGCACCTGCAGGGTGTAGCTGATCGCAGGGCTCCAGACTCCTGACCTGACGTTTCCGATGTTACAGGACGTCCTTCAATAAATCTGTTCTTTCTAGAAGTGTTTCTCAGGTGGCTCCTTCACGGAGGGAAGTTCAGAGCTATAAACATGACAGACAAGATCCCAGGCAACAGACAAACAGTTTTTAAAAATCGATACCTTTTTGGAAGATGATAAGACCTGTAAAGAAATAAAGCAGGGTAGTGGGATGTATCTTAGATGTGCTGGTCAGAGAGGGCCTGGGTGTGTGTGTGTGTGTGTGTGTGTGTGTGTGTGTGTGTGTGTGTGTGTGTACATTTGGACAGAGACCCGACTGGTGAGAGGTGAGCTGAGCTGTGGGAAAGAACATTCCAGACTGAGGGATTGGCCAGGTCAAAGACCAGGAGGTAGGGGATGAGTAGAGAGAGTAAGGGGGAAAGTAGGAAAGGGGAGAGGCCACAGGGCCATTTAGGGCCTTATGGGCTCTGGTGGGGAGTTTGACTTTCACTCCTAGTGTGGTGGGAAGCCCTGGGGAGTTAAAAAAAAAAAAAGTTGTTTTTTTTTTTTTAATGTTTTTCTGTTTCTGAGAGCGAGAGATTGGGAAAGAGAGAAAGAGATTGAGTATGAGCAGGGGAGGGTCACAGAGAGGGAGACACAGAACCTGAAGCAGGCTCCAGGCTCTGAGCCGTCAGCACAGAAACATTTTTTCTAATTGACATAAAATTCATATAACTATGGAATTCACCACTTAACCACTTTAGAGCGTACAATCGAGTGCTTTTAGTACGTGCACAGCGTTGTGCAGCCGTCACCACTCTATGATTTCAGAACATGGATCACCTGTAAAGTCAGCCCTGTGCCTCCCGGTTCCCCTCTGCTTTCAACCCCCAACAACCAGGGATCTGCTTTTTGCGTTCTGCGAGTTTGTCTGTCCCAGACATTTCGTGAAATGGAATCATAGACTATGTGGGCTTCTGTGATTGGCTTCTTTCACTGAGCATCGTGTTTTTGAGGTTCATCCATGTTGTAGCAGGTGTCGGTGTTTCGTTCCTTTTTTAAAATTTGTTTTATTGCTGAGAGAGAATGAGTGGGGGAGGGGCAGAGTGAGGGGGACAGAGGACCTGAAGTGGGCTTTGTACTGACAGCCGAAAGCCAGACTCATGGCTCCAACCCATGAACTTTGAGATCGTGACCTGACCTGAAGTTGGGCACTTAACTGACTGAGCCACCCAGGTGCCCGACTGCTTCTTGGTTCCTTTTTATGGCTGATTAAGATTCCACTGGACGTGTCTGCATAGATAGACCACATCTTGTTTATCCATTTGTCAGTTGGTGGACATTTTGCTTGTTTCTCTTTCTTGTCTACTATAGATACTGCTGGGTGAATATTTGTGTACAAGTTTTTGTGTGAACATACGTTTTCATTTCTCTTGGGTCTAGACCTAGTTAACTGGGTCATAAGTTAACTATATTTAACCTGAGGAACTGCCAGACTTTTTCAAAGCAGCTGCACCATTTTACATTCCTATTAGGAATGCATGAGGGCTCCAGGTTCTCCATATCCTCGCCAAAACTTGTTACTACCTGTCCCCCCCCTTTTTTTTTTTAATTTAAGTAGCCTCTGTGCTCATATGGAGCCTAACACCGGGCTCAAACTCAAGACTTCGAGATAAAGACCTGAGCTGAGCTTAAGAGTCAGACGCTTGGGGCACCTGGATTGCTCAGTGGGTTTAGTGTCCGACTTCAGTCCAGGTCATGATCTGACGGTTCATGGGTTCAAGCCCCATGTCAGTCTCTGTGCTGATAGCACAGAGCCTGGAGTCTGCTTCAGATTCTGGGTCTCCCTTTTTCTCTCTCTGCCCCTCCCTCGCTCATGCTCTGTTTCTCTCTCTTTAAAAAATAAACAAACATTAAAAAAAAAAATGAGTGGATGCTTAATTGACTGAGCCACCCAGGCACCCCTGCCTGTCTTTTCATTTTTTTAAACATTTATTCATTTTTGAGACGCGGAGAGAGACAGCGCAAGCAGGGGTCTGACAGAGAGAGAGGGAGACCCAGAATCTGAAGCAGGCTGGAGGCTCCAGGCTCTGAGCTGTCAGCAGAGAGCTCGATGCGGGCTCAAACTCATGAACCATGAGATCATGCCCTGAGCCAAAGTTGGATGCTTAACTGACTGAGCCCCCCAGGTGCCCCAGGACATAATTTTTTGTAAGCTGGATTCTAGAAATGCTGAAGGAAGTGAACATCAGAGCCGAAGGGGCAAAGTTTCAGACACCGTGCAGAAGGTGGCGTGATGGACCCCTAAATTAAGTCTGGCACCGATGACTCATTCTGGGACCTCGACTCCACCCTAGCCTTTGCTGTTGGACAAACTTAGTTTGAGGCCCACCTCTGCCAGTTGACTGATTTGGGGCGAGCCGCTCAATCTACCTAAGCCTTTGTTCCCTCATCTGCAAAATGGGGCTAGTAGCTGCCTCTGCCTCAGAGAGAATAAGTGAACACTTAGCATTTGTTGGCTGACGAGTGCCTGATGAATGGCCCCTGTTATTCCTTATGATAAAGGAAGGGCATGGATGTGATAAAATTCTCTTTATGAGCAAGGATGAAAGCTAGATTCTCAAGTCAGAGGCTCAGGCAACATCAGAGTCTTAATAATGTTGCTCTTGGCCCTTTTGAGGAACTTAAAAGCCCTTCGCAGTTTTATTTTGCTCTAGTCGTGTCCAGGCGGCCACGCCTTTCTTTGCAGCTCATTTTCCTGGTTGTGGAAGCAAGAGGACTCAATAAGTGCCCCGATGTCCTTGCTAGCTCTCGAAAAGTCTGGGGTGGCACAGAAGGCAGGAACAGCGATACTTCCCCCCTATCTCTCTTGGCATTTCTGTGACGATCAAATGGCTTGATGGGTATTGAAGTGCTTTGTGAAGATATAGCGCGTCCCGTGCAGTTAGCATGGGGCATTGTTATGCCCATTTTACTCTCTGAGAGTGCCCACGGGCTTCCGGGGAGCCGCGAAAGGGCACATACTTCACAGTGACATAAATGGCAAATGTAACTCAAGCTGGCCTAAGCAAAATAGAATTCACTGGCTTACATAATAAGTTTAGAGTGTGACCTTCAGGCACATCTACATCTAGGTGTTCCAAGAAGATCTTGAGAGGCTGACTCTGATTTTTCCCTTCTGCTTCTCTCTTTGACTTCCTCTCTCTGCTTATTCTTGGGCAAGCTTCTCCCCATGTGGTGGCAAAGCTCCGGCTTCATCCTGCGCGCGCAGGTTCTCCTTCCCGACCCACCAGTAATTGCATCAGGTGTCTCTGGGTCGGCTCGGGCAGATTCACCAGCACCTCACTCCTGGAGCGAGTGGCTGGGGTCAGCCAGCACGAGCAAGTGACTGGGGACTGGGGAAGGGGTGGCTCTCCGGGGTTGTTGGGCGACATAAACATGTCCTACACCTAATTGGGAGCTCCGCCTTGGAGGGCAGGGCATGGGAAGGCTTCGCTCACCCACAGTCAGTGTGGGATCTCAGCCTCTGTCTTCTAGACTCTTGCCCCCTCCCCAGACCCTGTATCTGGGTAGACAACTGTTCGAGAAGGGGCTAGCTTCTGAGGCCACAAGTTGTGGCCACAGATTCTTCTCTGATGCCCTGACATCGGCCGTTTCTCTATCAGCCCCATTTATATGCCTTCTGGGAATTCAGACGCCTGGTCTCCGTTCCTAACTCCTTGCCTTTAAAAATAAAAAAAGGCACTTTTCCATTTTTAGGACACTGTACACTTAAAAAAAAAGGCTTTCTAGTGAAGTATAATTTACATATAGAAAAGTGCACAAATGGTGATCATACAGCTTAATTAATTTTAACAAATTGAATGCACTACGGTCACTGGCACCCCAGTGTCAACCCCTGTGTTACTGTCCCATCACTGCCCTCCTCTGTCGTCCCGACTTCTTTAAAAAAATATTTTTTAATGTCTTTGTTTTATTTTGAGAGAGAGAGTGAGCAGGGGAGAGGCAGAGAGAGAGGGAGACACAGAGTCTGAAGCAGGACGCAGGCTCTGAGCTGTCAGCACAGAGCCCGACGTAGGGCTCAAACCCAGAAACTGAGTTCATGATCTAGCCGAAGTCAGACGCTTAACTGACTGAGCTGCCCAGGCGGCCCTCGTCCTGACTTCTAACGGCGCGGATGAACTTCGCCTGTGCTCATACTTTGTGGCCGTGGAGTCAGGCAGGTGGCCACCTTTGCTTTCAGCTTCGTGTGCTCAGCTTGGTGTATAGTTGTAGGTGGCTTATTTTTATTGCTGTAGTTTTCTGTTGTATGACTATTTTTCTGTTTATTCATTCTATTATTATTATTATTATTATTATTTTGTTTATTTATTTTTTTTAAGTAGGCTTCATACCCAGCACACAGAGCCCAATGTGGGGCTTGAACTTAAGACCCTGAGATCATGACTTGAGCTGGGATCCCGAGTCCGATGCTTCACCCACTAAGCCACTCAGATGCCCCTATTTATTCTCTTATGAATGGGCACTGTGGTAGCTGCCACGTTAAGGCTGTGTGTCTAGTGCTGCTGTGAATACCTGGAATATGACTTTTGGCGAACAGATGGGTGCATTTCCGTCGGGCGTATACCTAAGAGTGGAATTGCTTGGTCACAGAATGTGAGGATGTGTTTAGGTTTAAAAAAAATTTTTTTTCTTTATTTACTATTGAGACAGAGAAACAGAGCATGAGTGGGGGAGGGGCAGAGAGAAAGGGAGACACAGAATCCGAAGCAGGCTCCAGGCTCTGAGCTGTCGGCACAGAGTCCAACGCGGGGCTTGAACCCACGAACTGTGAGATCATGACCTGAGCCGAAGCTGGACGCTCAGCTGACGGAGCCACCCAGGCACCTAATAGACACTGTCGAGTAGTTGTCCACGGGGCTTGCTCAGCTTCGCTGTTCTGCACCTTCACCAAGAGTTCATAGTTTTTTTTTTTTTCTTTTAATGTTTATTTATTTTTGAGACAGAGAGCATGAGTGGGGGAGGGGCAGAGAGAGAGGGAGACACAGAAACTGAAGCAGGCTCCAGGCTCTGAGCTATCAGCACAGAGCCCAACCTAGGGCTTGAACTCATGGACTATGAGGTCATGACCTGAGCTGAAGTCAGACGCTCAACTGACTGAGCCACTCAGGTGCTCCAAAAGTTCAGTTCATGTTTCCATCCTTTTTTTTTTTAAGTATACTCCAAACCCAGCACGGAGTCCAATTCAGGACTTGTACTCATGACGCCAAGACCAAGACCTGAGCTGAAATCAGGAGTCAGACAGTTAGCCAGCAGAGCCACCCAGGCGCCCCTTTCCATCCTTTTCTTTCTTTCTTTCTTTCTTTTTTTTGAGAGAGGGTGGGGAGAGAGTGTCAGAGAAAGAGAAGCGGGGCTCGAGCTCACCCGATGTGGGACTCGAACTCAAGAACTGTGAGATCATGACCGGAGCTGAAGTCAGATGCTTAACGACTGAGCCACACAGGCGCCCCATCCTTTTCATTTTAGTCACGCTTCTATGCTGTGGGCGGATAGTTTTATCACATGGTGGTTTTAGTTTGCATTTCTAAAATGACTAATGAAAGTGAGCTCTGTTTCGTATGTTTATATGGCTGTCTGATCAAGTCTTTTCTCCATCATTTTGAGGGATCGTCTCTTGTTGATTGTAAGATCTATTAGTTTGCTAGGGCCACGATGACTACGTACCATAGATTGGTTGATTTAAATAACAGAAAAAACTTTTAATTTTTAAAATTATTTATTTTGAGAGAGAGACAGAGAGAGAGAGAAAGTGAGCATGAGCGGGGAGAGAGGGAGATAGAGAATCCCAAGCAGGCCCCATGCTGTCAACACAGAGCCTGACACGGGGCTCAAACCACGAACTATGGCCATGACTTGAGCCCAGATTAAGAGTCAGATGCTTAGCTGACCGAGCTACCCAGGCGCCCTACAGAAATTTATATTTTCTCACAATTCCGGACCTAGAAGTCCAAGATCAAGGTGTTTGTTGTGGGGCTGGTTTCTCCAAAGACCTCTCTCCTTGGTTTGTAGACGACTGTCTTCTCCCTGTGTCTTCATATGGTCTTCCCTCTGTTTCTGTGACCTAATCTCTTCTTCTTCTTCTTTTTTTTTTAATGTTTATTTATTTTTGAGACAGAGAGAGATAGAGCACGAGCAGTGGAGGGGCGGAGAGCGAGGGAGACACAGAATCCGAAATAGGCTCCAGGCTCTGAGCCGTCAGCACAGAACCCGATGTGGGGCTCGAACCCACAAACCCCGAGATCATGACCTGAGCCGAAGTCAGACGCTCAACAGACTGAGCCACCCAGGTGCCCCCCTAATCTCTTCTTATAAGGACATCACTCTTGGGGCACTTGGGTGGCTCAGTTGGTTAAGCGTCTGATTCTTGATTTCAGCTCAGGTCATGATCTCAACAGTTTGCGAGTTTGAGCCCCACATTGGGCTGTGCGCCGACAACGTGAAGCCTACTTGGGATTCTCTCTCTTCATCTTTCTCTGTCCCTCCCTTGCTCATGCACATGCTCTCTTTCTCAAAATAAATAAATAAACTTACAAAAAGAGACACATCATTCTTGTTGAATTAGGGCCCACCCTTATTTTTACTTAATTTCCTCTTAAAGACTGCTTTCCAATATGATTACGTTTTGAGGTCCTGGGGGTTAGGAGTTCAACATATAAATTTTAGGGGACACAATTCAGCCCATAACATAAAGCTTCTTGATATATTCTGGATATGGTTATACATTCCAAGATCTCTTACTCTGTGGACCGTGTTGCCTTTTCACACCCCTAAAGGTGTCTTTGAATGAACAGACGTTCTTTATTTTAACTTAGACCATTTAGTTCTTCTTGGTCTATTACTTCTTTGGTGTCTTGTTTAAGAAATATTAGCATACTCTGAGGTTGGAAGATGGTCACATGTTTTTCTCAAAAAAAGCTTTATTGTTGAACTTTCACATTTAGATCTGTAGTTTATCTGGAATTGATTTTTGTGTTTGGTGCAAGGTAAGGGTCACGATCCCTTTTTTCCCCGGATGTATATCCAGTTGATCCAGTACCATTGTTGAAAAAGCACCCTCCCCCCACGACACTGAAGCATTCTCTTTGTCGTAAATCAGGTGACTGCGTTTGCGTGAGTCTGTTTCCGGATGCTCGTGGGTGTCCCCTGGGCGGCTCCCCGCATCCTGCAAACAACGGGCTCAACCCCAGATAATCCATTAAAATTTTTTTCTGTTTTTTATTTTTTAGAGACAGAGAGAGACAGCACAAGTAGGGGAGGGTCAGAGAGAGAGGGAGACACAGAATCTGAAATAGGCTCCAGGCTCTGAGCTGTCAGCACAGAGCCCGAACCGGGGCTTGAACTCACAAGCTGTTGGATTGTGACGGGAGCGGAAGTCGGACCCTTCATGGACTGAGCCACCCAGGCGCCCCCCTGGAAGAGTTCTTAGAATTCCTCTAGTCTTGCTTTCCACTTCCACGGGTGGGAAGAACTGAGGCCTGGAGAGAAGTGGCTTGCAAGTTGCCCAGACAGCAGATGGCCTATCAGATTCAGATGCGGATTTGAATTTCAGTGGTTGGGAGAAGATGATGCTTGTAATGGAAACCCAGAGGAAAAGTAGACTTGCACGGGGGGTGTAGATGGGCTCAGTTCTGGCCACGCTGAATGGAGCTCGGGAGCGGGGGAGAGAAGTCCAGGGTGGACAGATGGCACGGGAGGCGTCCACCTGGCGGAACAGATAGAGACGCAAGCAGGGGGAGGTGCGTGAAGTCAGGAGGCCTGAGACTCCTGAGCGCCAAGGAAGGAGAGTTTCAGAGGAGTTGAGTTGTATTTCTCTTTTTTCTTTTTTGTTAAATAAGTTTTAAAAATTAGTTCATTTTTTAATTTAAATTTTATTTTTATTATTATTATTATTATTTAATGTTTTATTTATTTTTGTTACAGAGAGAGACAGAGCATGAGAGGGGGAGGGGCAGAGAGAGAGGGAGACACAGAATCTGAAGCAGGCTCCAGGCTCTGAGCTAGTTGTCTGCACAGAGCCTGATGCGGGGCTCGAACCCACGAACGTGAGATCTGACCTGAGCCGAAGCCGGCTGCTCAACCGACTGATCCACCCAGGCGCCCCTAAATTTTATTTTTAAAATATTTATTTATTTTTGGGAGAGGGGCAAGCGGGAGAGGGGCAGAGAGAGGGGGACAGAGGATTCGAAGTGGGCTCTGTGCTCACACGCTGATGGCAGTGAGCCCCATGTGGGGCTCGAACTCATGAGCCACGAGATCATAACCCAAGCCAAAGTTGGATGCTCAACTGACTGAGCCACTCAGGTGCCCCTATTATTTCTCCTCCTGCTCCTCCTCCTCCTCCTTCTCCTCCTTCTCAGGTGCCCCTATTATTTCTTCTCCTCCCCCCCTCCTCCCCACCCTCCTCCTCCATTTTTGAGAGAAAGAGAGAGACAGCACAAGCAGGGGAGGGGCAGAGAGAAAGGGAGACACAGAATCTAAAGACAGGCTCCAGGCTCTGAGCTGTTAGCACAGAGCCTAATGAGGGGCTTGAACCTATGAACTGTGATATCATGACCTGAGCTGAAGTCAGAGCTTAACCAACTGAATCACCCAGGTGTCCCGCCCTTTTTTTTATCTTAAAGATGAATACCCAGGTCACTGGTTTGTCCTATTTCCCTTTTCTTGGAATGCTGGCGTTCTAAAATAAAACTCTTGACTGTGCCTGGGCCTCGGGCAGTAAACTTACTTCTCCCCACTGTTTGCTGAATAGAAATCACTCCCCTGTGGGTAGCTCCTTAGACTGGAAGTACTAGCATTAGCTATTGCTTCCTGAGATATTATAAGCCAAGGGACCTCTTCCATATTATTTCGTCTGATCCACATAAAACTATTTACCGCTATCCCCATTCCGTAGATGTCAAATTGAGGCTCAGAGTGACTTGTCCACAGTCAAGTAGCTAGTGTGTGGAATTGCTGATTTGTCCCCACATCCATGTCGCTGGCTCTCCGTGTCCCGTAATCCAGAGCTCTTTAGTGTTTTGGGCTTGGGTGTCTTTTTGGATTTTCTTGGCTGATTGGGCTTCACCCTGATTTGTTAGTCTGAGTTTGTATCTTTTTCCTTTTTTTTTTCAAGTTTGTTTATTTTTGAGAGCATGCAAGTGGTGGAAAGTGCAGAGAGGGAGGGGTCAAAGGATCCCAAGCAGGCTCTGTGCTGACAGCAGTGAGCCTGACGTGGGGCTCGAACTCACAAACTGTGAGATCTGGACCTGAGCCAAAGTCAGACGCTCAACCCACGGAGCCCCCCAGGCGCCCCTGATTTGTATCTTACGCTCTGTCTGTGAGGGTTGGGGTCTTTGAACCCAGGGCACAGAGGCCATCTTGGTCCCGGATCTGCGCTGGAGATCGTTTGTAAGGTACAGAGTGAGGGGCCAGAGGCTGTCAGTGCTCCTTGAGCACTGAGGGACCCCTGTCAGCATCTGACCGTGCGGTGAGGAGACTGAGGCCAAGGCCTGGGAAGAGATCAGTCCGAGGTGGCGTGGATGCTCTGCTCTGGGCCCTCCCCTTTCGCTCATGCCTTCAGTGTGGGACAGCGTCCTTGGTGGGACCCCTGCTTTTACGTTTACAAAGTGCTTTCAGTAATCGTGTCAGCAGGTCCTGTTCTCTCCACGTTACAGATGAAGAAACTGACCCAGGAACGATTTCACTGCTAGGAAGTAGCGGGGTGAGATTTGAACGGTGGCCAGTGCTTTTGCTAAGAAACACTACCTCTGTGAAATGACGAGGAGACATTTTCAAGGAGCAGAATAACATACCGTTTGAGAAACTTGAAGAAGATAGAGAGGTTTCCAGAACGGCGATGCAGGAAGGTTGTGGGCGCTCTCTGAGGAGTGGGCCCAGGAGGAGTTTGGGGTCAGCGCCCGTGTGTTCAAGGTGACCTTCAGCAGCCTCTTCCCAGCTCTAAACTTGTCGCTCTTGAAGCTGACTGATGGGGCCTTCAAAGCAAGGGCCATGGGGCCACGGATTAATTTCTGCAGCTGGAATTTGTTGGATGTGTGTGGCCCAGAGAACCAATGAGAAGGGGTCGGGGGGAGAGACGAAAGGAGGGGGACTGAGCTGCTGGCCTACTTAGGAACGCCAGGCACTGCTCAGTGTGGAAAAATTTCCCTGTAACCCGTTGACTTCGGGAGCCCGAGAGTTCCATTGCTCTGGGTCCCTTGCAGGATCCAAAGGGCAGCTTGCCCCTGTTACCCGCTCCAGAGGTGGCTGCTCCTCAAAGCTTGAAGGGCCACATTCCATTCTTACCACTGATCTGTCCCTTCTGTCCCTTGGGGGCACCGGCCTCTTTCCTGGTACTGAGCTTCCTGCTCAGAGACCTGGCACTTACAGCCAGCTCTCCTTTGCCATCAGGGGCAGACCGGACTGGGAACCTGAGACGATGGAGGGCTGATTCTTAATCTCCAGCTCAGGTTGAAGAGGACAGGCAGACCCGAGTGTCCCCAGTGACCCCTGGGGCAAGCCTGTGGATCCGTCCCCCCACATGCTTCTTCTCCATTCACATTTAAGGGATCTGATCTATTTAAGAACTAGGCTAAAAATCAGTGTGTTGGTTCTGAGAGAGGACCTGAAAAGACCTAACTCAGTGGTTTTCAAAGGGAAATCCCCAGAATCTGGGCCTGAGTTCTGAGCACACATCCACCCCTCCCCCCCCTTCCTGCTTTAACCTGAGCTGCTTGTTTTTATTTATGCCTTTGGCTCTTGACAGAGCTTTTGTTTGAAGAAAGAGTTCTATGGCGGTGAAGACAGAAGTGTAAAGGTCATTTTTCTAGCCTCTGCACACGAGGCAACTGAGGCCTGGAGCAGGGTCAGTCAGGGTTGCTGGGACTGGAACTCGGTCCAGAGCTCTTGGCACGGTCCCAGGTGCCCTGGAGGCCCCCCTCCCCCACCCCCCATTGCGTGGCTTCCTGTGGGCGGAGTGAACAAGCTAGGCGCCCTTGCCTCCAGTGTGGTTCTTCACGTGAGAGAGTAAAAGGGGCTGTATGGGGCTGTGTCTTCAGAGTTAAAATCGAGGTGCCTAAGAAGTCCACGTGTGGGGCTGGGGCATGAGCCCCGTCTCCCCATCTGTTTGATTGTGACACCTCCTCATTTGCTATTCAGGACCTCAGGACCCCGGACCTGTGGCTAGTGGCTAAGTGCATTGCAGACCCTACCGTGTGCCAGACTTTGTGTTAGGCTCTGTTACATCAATGGGCCCCTTTTACAAATAAACAGTCTTCCAGTTCTGAGAGCTAGGAAGAGAGCTGGGATTTGCTGGAGTGAATTTTAAAAAGTAATGAGGGGCGCCTGGGTGGCTCAGTCAGTTGAGCGACCAACGTCGGCTCAGGTCATGATCTCACCGTTTGTGAGTTTGAGCCCTGCATCGGGCTCTGTGCTGGCAGCTCAGAGCCTGGAGCCTGTTTCAGATTCTGTGTCTCCCTCTCCCTCTGTGCCTCCCTGCTGGCACTGTGTCACTGTCCCAAAAATAAATAATAAACATTAAAAAAAAAGTAATGAGGAGAGGGGCACCTGTGTGGCTCAGTCAGTTAAGCGTCAGACTGTTGATTTCAGCTCAGGTCATGATCTCATGGTTTGTGAGTTTGAGCCCTGCCTCAGGCTTCATGCTCACAGGGCAGAGCCTGCTTGGGATTCTCTCTCCCTCTTTTTCCATCTCTCTCCTGCTCTCTCTCCCTCTCAAAATAATAAGCTGTAAAAAATAAAATAAAATAAAACCATAGCCACAGTAGCATTATCACACCTAATCTTTTATAACCCATAATTCCTGGGGCGCCTGGGTGGCTCAGTCGGTTAAGCGTCTGACTTCGGCTCAGGTCATGATCTCACTGTTTCAGAATTCAAGCCCCACATTGGGCTCTGTGCTGACAGCTCATAGCCTGGAGCCTGCTTCTGATTCTATGTCTCCTTTTCTCTCTGCTCTTCCCTCACTCATGCTCTGTCTCTGTCTCTGTCTTTCAAAACTAAATAAACATTAAAGTAATTAAAAAGAAATATAAACAATAATTCCTTAAAATGAGTAAATATCAGGGGCACCTGGCTGGCTCAGTCAATAGAGCATGCACCTCTTGATCTTGGAGTTGTGAGTTCAAGCCCCACACTGGGCATAGAGCTTACTTAAAAAAATAAAACAATTAATTAATAAATAAATATGTAAATATCCATATTTGTTGTTCAAACTTCCAGTTTCATGTTTTTTTTTTTTTGCCAGTTCTATGAGTCAGAAGGTAAGTAAGGTCCTTACCTTGTGATTGGTTGTGATGCCTTGTAAATCTCTTGTTTATAATCCCCAGGCCCTCCTGCCATCTCACAGCAGCCTGAGGAAGTTGGGTTTTTTGACCTGTGGAGATTCATTGTCTGGATTTTGCCAATAGCATTCCCCTGGAGTAGCTTGTGTTCTTCTGTCTTGTGTAGTTTCCATAAATTGGCAGTTGGATGTAGACGCTTGAACAGGGTCAGAGTCTGTCTCTTTCTCTTTGCCCAGAAATGCGCTCATTCATTCATTCATTTTTTAGGGCAAGACTACTTCATAGACGATGTTCTGTTCTTCCCTCAAGAGGCACATAATGTCAGGTCATCTCTCTGTCTGGTGTTAGCAGGCATTGATGTTTGATTTCTAGATTCATTATTGTGTTAAGGGCTGCAAAGTGGAGCCGGTCTCGTTTGCTCACCCTTTGTCATGTGCCGGCTGGAATACACCTGGAGAGACGCTTCCTCTCCTCCGCCGTTCGGTTCAGACCTGGCCCTTCCGTCAGGCTCAAGCCAGTGGTCACTCTGACCCACATCATTTGCCTCCCTTGAAAGTGTGCAATCATTTCTGCACTTCTTCCTACCCTCTGGGGGCTGGAACCCAGCCCGGCTGAATTTTCTAGGTTGTTTGTGTTTCCCTGGGGGTTTATGTCTATGGAGTCCAGGCACCTAAAAGACCTGAGTTTCATCCTCCGTTTCTTCCCGCTTCAAGCCCTCCCCCAGACCGTGGCTTCCAGGACACCCGGGGAGCCGGACGGAGCTCCCCTGAACACCAGGGAAGCCATTCTTAGAACCAAGTGTCGAGACCTTCCGCTCCAGATACAGTCACTCAGCCTCTCCCGCCCTCGGGCCTCTTTCCTGCACACGCTTATCCCCTGTCAGCCCCAGCTGGTCCTCCCTGCTCTGATGGGCTCCCGGGCCCTGATTCCCTTTGCATCAGAGGGCGGGGGGCAGGCTGGGGTGGGGTCGGCACCTGGCTAAGAACAGGGAAGTGAGGATGCCCTGAGAGCCTTGGGGGTTGTGACGAGGGTGCTGGGAACCTGGTTTGCGTTGAAAAAAGAAAGAACAGGGACAGTTGTCCCACCAGTGGGGCTCCTGGCTGCTCAGGATTTCCAGATGTTTTCCGGGTTGGGGGGCTTCATCTTCTCTAGCGTGGAGAGGGTTAGACACACCCACCTTGAGGCATCGCCAGGTCATTTCTCCAGTTTGACTGTCACTTACACGTGAAGTCATATGTCCTATTCTGGGCAGAGCATAGAATCAAAAAGCACCAACATTACATGTTCATTCCACAAATGGTTTCACTGAGCTCCCGTTATGGGCTGGGCTCTCTGTTCTAGATGCATCGGATAGAGTAGTGAGCAAGACAGACAGGACTGTCCTCGTGATGCTTACAGAGTAGTAGGGGAGACAGACAAGAAGCAAGCTGACAAAGAATTAGCGTCTAGAATGAAGTGGTAGGAAGTCATCGAAGGATGACATTTTCTCTTTGCAAAGCTTCTAGTCAACTATGTTCAGTTATAGGGCACGTCTGTCCTGTCACACCTAGGACAGTGCGGGTGCTGAGTGGGAGGCCCAGGGTGGAAGAGCCCTTCTCTGCCCTCTGGGGTATTTCTGGAGCCCTGGGCGGTTACCCAGTCATTCTCTCGTCTGCCCTGCTTTTGGTTTGCTGAGGCCGCCGTGACACCACACCCTAGGTGCTTAAAACCACAGAAGTGTATTCTCGCACAGTTCTGGAGGCCAGAAGTCTGAAATCAAGGTGTTGGCAGGGCCGGGAAAGTCTCTAGGCGAGAATTCTTCGAGGTTCCTCCAGCTTCTGATAGCTCTTGGCTTCTTTGGCGTTCACATGTCGGCTTGTGGCTGTGTGATTCCAGTGTCAGCCTGCATCTTGAGGTGGCTGTGTTCCCTCCGTGTGTGTGTCTTTCCAAATTCCCCGTGTCTTACAAAGACATTGGAATTGGCTAAGGGCTCACCTTCATCCACTCTGCCCTCATTTTAGTTGATCACAAATGCGGACACCCTATTTCTACATAGGGCCCATTCACAAGTGTCCAGGGTTAGGACTTGAACATGTCTTTTGGGGGACACAATTCAACCACAGGAGCCTGCAGGGTAAGCCTGTTAGCAAGATAGAGGACACCGCGGTTAGGCCCAGGATGGGAGGGGGTCAGCGCTGGGCTGTGCCTTCTGCACCTCCAGTGTTTTGTATGGGGCACCTCAGTTGACTCCACACTTTTTTTTTTTAGTTTATTTATTTTGAGAGAGAAAGAATGAGTACGAGTGGGCGAGGGGTGGAGCGAGAGGGAGAGAGAGAATCCCAAGCAGGTTTCGAGATGTCAACACAGAGCCCAATGCGGGGCTTGATCTCACAAACTGTGAGATTGTGACCCAAGCTGGAATTAAGAGTTGGACACTTAATCGACTGAGCCACCCAGGGGCCCAGGCCCCTATTTTTTAAAGTTTATTGAGAGAGAGAGAGAGAGAGAGAGAGAGAGCGCGCAAGCATGTGGGTGCATGTGAACAGGGGAGGGGCAGAGAGAGAGAATCCCAAGCAGGTTCCGCACTGTCAGGGCAGAGCCCGATGTGGGGCTCAAACTCATGAACCTACAAGATCATGATATGAGCCAATATTAAGAGAGAGCCTCAACCAACTGAGGCACCCCAAAGGATTATCAAAAAATTTTTCCCAGGACTAGTTAAATTTTTTTTAAAGTAATCTCTACACCCAATGTAGGGCTCAAAAGTCACAACCCTGAGATCAAGAGTTGCACATTCTACTGACTGAGCCAGTCAAGTGCCCCTCCCAAAACTGGTTTTATTATTTTTTAAATTACCTTGGGGCTCAGTCAGTTGAGCATCTGACTTTGGCTCAGGTCATGATCTCGCAGTTCGTGAGTTTAAGCCCCATGGTGGGCTCTGAGCTGTCAGCACTTAGGATTCTGTCTCTCTCTTTCTGCTCCTCCTCCTTTCTCTCTCTCTCTCTCAAAACATGAGTAAACATTAAAAAAAATATCTTGTTGTATACGGGGAATAACATTTTTAGGGGGTCATGGTACAGTTTTGGAAATTATCTCACCCTTGTAAGTAAATGATACTATTGAACTAGATTATTTTAAAGCTGTGAAAGTCAGAGTTTATAGGTTAATATATGTTTGTGTTTTAGGGGGGTTCTGTGTACATGAGAGTAAACAGGAGTTGTCTGTTGTATAAAATATCTTACAAAAGGCAAGTGTCATGGCATATGCAAGGCATATACATATTTGAAAACACACTTGTGCCCATATTTTAGTCACCGTTAACATGTGGATACGTATGTCCTGTAAGGAAAGTGTTATGTGTTTTAACAATACCACTCATTTAGGGGCGCCTGGGTGGTTCAGTCGGGTAAGCGTCCGACTTCGCCTCATTTCATGATCTTGCGGTTTGTGAGTTCGAGCCCTGTCTTGGGCTCTGTGCTAGCAGTTTGGAGTCTGGAGCATGCTTCAGATTCTGTGTCTCCCTCTCTCTTTGCCCCTCTCTCTCCCCTGCTCTGTCTGTCTGTCTCTCAAAGATAAACATTAAATGGGGCGCCTGGGTGGCATAGTCAGCTGAGCGGCCAACTTCGGCTCAGGTCATGATCTCATGATTCATGGGTTCGAGCCCCACATCAGGCTCTGTGCTGACAGCTCAGAGCCTGGAGCCTTCAGATTCTGCGTCTCCCTCTCTCTCTGACCCACCCCAGCTCACACTTTGTGTGTCTCTCTCTCTCAAAAATAAATAAACGTTAAAAAAATTTTTTAAAAACATTAAAAAAATTACTACTAATTTCAAGAAGTGAAGGGGAGTGGAAGGGGCAGTCTTCTGTTTATGGAATGAGTGAGTCATGGGGTTGCAGCTGCAGGTTGGGGGTTCAGTCAGGGGTATTGTACCCACGCTGTAGGGCTTCGGGTGGTAGTTACATTTATGCGGCGCATAACATGACCCAGATACTTGTTAAATCCCTGTTGTACACTTGAAACTGATATAACATTGTGTGTCAAATAAACTTCAGTGATGGGGCGCCTGGGTGGCTCTGGCTTCGGCTCAGGTCATGATCTCACGGTTCGTGGGTTCGAGCCCCATGTTGGGCTTTGTACTGACAGCTCAGAGCTTGGAACCTGTTTCAGATTCTGTGTCTCCCTCTCTCTCTGACCCTCCCCTGCTCATGCCGTCTCTCTCTGTCTCTCAAAAATAAATAAATAAATAAATAAACTTCAGTGAAATATAAAATATATGTCAGTAACTCGTACATTGCCTTGTACTTACCGTGAATGACTGATTGTATGACATTGAATTTATTTCAGAGTTTTTCTAAATGTAAATACGTGTGTACATTAAGATACATGTGTGTGTTAATATATGTCTATATTATTGCTTACATATGTGCCATATTTATAAACACATGCATATTACATGCATTATGTGTATGTCATGTGTGTGTGTATAATATGACTAACAAAAACGGATAAATGTACCCAGTTTTAAGAGGATTTTTTAGAACTAGATTTGGGCCATTATGTTTTTTGACGTATTTTTATTATAGTCTTTGATTTGGGTTGTATATGAGTTGGCATCATACATAATACCAACTTGATAGAATAGTATTGATGTGATGACCTACTATTTTAGTATTGTCAAAAGTCATACATTTATTGTGCAAGTTTGGGAATCAGGTTAATGAGTCAGAAGCATTCTGAAAGAAAAGGGGTTGATATGTACAATTTTGTCATTTTATTTTATTTTATTCATTTATTTTTTTGAGAGAGAGAGAGAGAGTGAGCAGTGGACGGGTGGTGAGGAGCCAAGGAAGAGGGAGAGAGAATTTTCACTCAGCCCCGGGGCTCTGCATGGGGCTTGAGCTTTCAAACCCTGAGATCATGACCTGAGCCAAAATCAAGAGTCAGGTGCTTGACTGACACAGCCACCCAGACGCCCCGACAATCTTGTCATTTTAGATTGGCAGGAATGGGAAGCTGTGACTTGCATACAAATCTTTAGCTTTTTTTAAAATGTTCATTTATTTTTGAGAGTGCCAGCCAGAGACGGGCAGAGAGAGGGGAGGGGGACAGAGGATCTGAGGCAGGCTCTGTGTTGACAACATAGAGCCTAATGCAGGGCTTGAACTCACGAATCCAGAGATCATGACCTGAGCTGAAGTCAGACATTCAACAGACTGAGTCCTCTGAGTGGCCCCAAATCTTTAGCTTGTATGCAGTGAGATGCCACAGCACATTTGGTACCCTTAGGAGCCTTTCATTTGCCTCCAACATTAATTGAGTATTAAACAAAAATTTTAATTAAAATTAAATATTAAATTTAATGAATTAAATTTTTAATTAAAACATTTTTTCACACTTTTTTGAGGTAGGTGGTCTTACTTTTCTGTTGCAGATGAGGACACTGGGGTACTTTGTCTAAAGCTCTTATGCTCTGAGGAAAGATGGGAACTTGAAACATCTGAGTCCTTTGATCCATTTTTGCATGTGGAATGTATTATATATGCTGAAAATTAAAAACAAAAAAACAAAAACGAATGCCTGCCACCCAGGTTAGGAAGCGTTGTAGCTCCTTACATGTTCCGGGGAGACCCTCCTGCCCCAGAGGTGGCCGCTGTCTTGTTTTTTGGGGCTTCCATACCAAAGTACCACAAACCGAGTGGGTTAAAAGGCAGAAATGTATTCTCTCCGTTTTAGAAGCCAAAGTTCAAAATCGAGGTGTTGACTATATTGCTTCCTCCTAGAGTTTTTGAAGGAAACTCCTGCCTTGCCTCTTCTTGCTTTTGGTAACTCCGGGCTTATAGACACGTGATTGCATTCTCTGTTTCCATCTTTTACTTGACCTTGACCTTCTTCTCAAGACACCAGTGATTGGATTTAGGACCCACCCTCAGTCCAAGAGTTCCCTCATGAGATCCTCACATTCATTACCTCTATAAAGACCCTTTTCCAAATAAGTTCCTATTCAGAAGTTTTGGGTAAATCTTTTGGAGGGTCATCATTCCACGACCGTCCTGAATTGTGTTTAACATTTCCTGGCCTCTTGTAGGGTTTCCCACCTCTGCCTGCGTCTCTAAGGCCTGTTGCGTCGGAAAGAACTGAGCCCATGCAAGCACCTAGCGCCTCTGAGGGGGAGGGAAGGGCATTGTGGGCAGTTCTGTAGTCTCTGTAGAGAGAGACGCTGAAACCTTCCGTGGCCCCGTCTCTTGATCCATGATGAAAGGAGACTCACACAAGAAACAATTAGGTAAAAGTGAGAGAGAGAGAGCGGAAGAAATGAAGTTCTTGTTCATGTCAGACTGGAGGAAATATATGAGATTTAAATTAATATCTTACATTGCTTTGAAAAATAATTTATCGTGCATGTCTGGGTGGCTTTGTTAGTTAAGTGTCTGACCTTGGCTCACGGTTTGTGAGTTCGAGCCCTGTGTCAGGGTCCGTGATGATAGCGCAGAACCTGCTTAGAATTCTCTTGTTCTGTGCCCCTGCCCCACTCGCGTTCTGTCTCTCTTTCTCAAAATCAATAAAACTTAAAACAAAGAAACAGGGGGGCGCCTGGTGGCTCAGTCGACTCAGGTCATGATCTCATGGTTCGTGGGTTCGAGCCCCGCGTCAGGCTCTGTGCTGACAGCTCAGAGCCTGGTGCCTATCTTCAGATTTTGTGTCTCCCTCTCTCTCTGCCCCTCCCCCATTCATGCTCTGTTTCTGTCTCAATAATAAATAAACATAAAAAAATTAAAAGAAACAGAAAAATAATTTATTGAGATAAAATTCACATAACATAAAACTGACCATTTTAATATACACAATTCAGTGGCATTTAGTACATTCACAGTGTTGAACAACCATTAACGACTCTGTTGGTTCCAAAACACTGTCCTCACCCTGAAAGGAAACTCGTACCCATTAGCACTCATTCCTCATTCCTGTCCCCCAGCCCCTGGCACCCACTAACCTAAGTCTCTGTGGACTTACCTCTTCTGTACATGTTATATAAATGGCTTCGTGCAATATGTGACCATTGCGGTTAGGCGACCAACTTCGGCTCGGGTCATGATCGCACGGTTCGTGGGTTCGAGTCCTGCATCGGGCTCTGTGCTGACAGCTCAGAGCCTGGAGCCTGTCTCGGATTCCATGTCTCCCTCTCTCTCTTCCCCTCCCCCACTTGTGTTCTGTCTCTGTCTCTCAAAAATAAATAAATGTAAAAAGAAATTTTAAAAAATGTGACCATTGGTGTCTGGCTTCTTTCACTGAGTATCATGTTTTTTCCCCCCCAAGTTTATTTAGTTATTTTGAGAGAGAGCCCATGCTTGAGTGAGCAGGTGAGATGCAGAGAGAAAGGTGAGAGAGAGAATCCTAAGCAGGCTCTGAGGCTGGAGTATGGAGCCTGATGTGGGGCTCGATCTCACAAACCATGAGATAGTGACCTGAGCTGAAATTGAGAGTTGGATGCTTAACTTACTGAGTCATGCAGGTGCCCTGATGGGAGACTTTTGAAAGAAAAAAGTTACTTAAAAAATTTGTTTATATATTTATTAGAGAGGTGGGGAGTGGTACAGAGAGAGAGGGAGGCACAGATTCAGAAGTAGGATCCAGGCTCCCAGATGTCAGCACAGAGCCTGACGCAGGGCTCGAACCCGCAAACCACGAGATCATGACCTGAGCTGAGGTCAGACGCTCAACCGACTGAGCTACCCAGCTGCCCGAAAAGTTACTTTTAGAAAAACCAACTTTGTTGTTCATTTAGTGCCTGAGTTTTTTTGTTTAATAACATTTTTATTGAGGTATAATTCACATGCCATATAATTCAGCTATTTAAAGTGTCCAATTCAGTGGCTTTTCATCTGTCCACAGAGCTGTGCAAACATCGCCACAGTCAATTTAAGGACATTGTTATCACCCTCCATAAAACCCTCACACCTGTTAGTCATCCTTGTTATGTTTCAGGATCTTAAGGAGTTAGTCCACTGGACTGGCTGCCAGAGATTTAAGTGTCTCTTTCTACTGCTTAATTTTCTCCACCTGTAATTATGGATGAACTTGGCCAGTTAGGTAACAGTACCTATCTTCAGGCACGTTATGAAAGTGTTTCATGCGCATTATCTCCTTTAAGGCTCAGGTCAACCCATGGGCAAGCTGCCATTTTTGTCCCCAAGTTACAGATGGGGAAACTGATAGAGAATCTAAGAGGCCCAAGGTCCAGCTTGGGTTTGAACCCTGAAGTCTTACCTTAATTTGTTCTGATAGAGGCAGCTGAGTTCCAGTCTTCAGTGCTGACTTTCATGAGCCTCTAGGTCTGTGATTGCCATCAACTTGCCCAGCAGTCCTTCCACAGGGGGCTTCTTAGACATGACCTCGTGCAAAGTTAGGAAGGAGAGGCTGGGGGAGGTGGGGGGCTGGCCAAAGGACGGGGAGGGTTTGGCCGCCTGTTCTTCTGTCCCTTCCCCCACTGTGACGACAGGCTCTCTGCTTGGTGGGCTTCCCAGAAAAGCTGAGCAGAGCCTACCTGTTCCAGGAGCCCTAGGTGAGATCCGAGCCAGCACTGTCCAGAGCAGGCCAGAATTTCCAGCAAAGTTCAGGGATGCCCCCTGGTGGATCTGCACTCCCGAGGCAAAATCAAAGCTGTTCTCTGAGTCTTCCCAGGATCTGTGGGGTCAGGAGCCAGTCACTGAAGGCGGAGATCATTTTTCAACCATAGCATGTGATCTGGATTCAGTATTGCATAGGACAGGGACAGGAGTCGTGGGACAGGAGCCCAGGCACTGGATTAGATCGAATTGGCTTCACATTGCAGTTCTGCTGCTCATTAACTGGGCATTTTGAGTCTAGTTAGTTGTCTGAGCCTCAGTTTCTCATCTGTCAAATGGGTATAAGTGAAGTACTACCTCACAGAACCACAATTAACTTAAGATAACCTGTGGAGACAGCTTTCCTGTGCTCCGTGAATATTAACTATTCTAACTGGTAGAATATGTTCTGGACGATTTGAACCCATCCCATTGTCTGTAGACATTAGTTTCCTCATCTATTATTATTATTTTTTAAATTTCTTAATGCTTATTTATTTTTTGAGAGAGAGAGAGAGACAGAGCACAAACAGGGGAGGGGATGAGAGAGAGACAGAGAGACAGAGACAGAGAGACAGAATCTGAAGCAGGCTCCAGGCTCTGATCTGTCAGCATAGAGCCCATTATGGCGCTCGAACCCATGGACCATGAGATCATGACCTGAGCCTACGTCGGACGCTCAACCAACCGAGCCACCCGGGTGCCCCAAGTTTCCTCATTTATGAGATAAGTACAGTCCTACCTAGCATCTGGGGTGGTTATGAAAAATTAGATATGAACCCAAAAGATAGTAACACCCAGGTTCTCGCACGTGCCTACGGGATCACTTTTATTATTCAGTTCCTGCTGTGTGAAAGGCACTGTGTATAAATTCAGCAAATATTGAACTTGGGCCTCTTATAAGGCAGGCTCTGTGTACAGAGCTGGGCATATTACACGGAACCAGAAGGGAATAGTACTCACAACAGCATTAAGTTCCATGAGGGTTTTATCTAATTCAAGGGTTGGCAAACCTTGTAAAGATCTAGAGAGCCAGTATTTTGGGCTTTGCCAACCATTTAGTCCATGGCAGCCTCTCCGCTTAGCCCTTGCAGCCTGGGCGCAGCCAGAGATCTGGTGTGAACCAGAATGGGGCTGTGTGCTGATAAAACTTTATATACAGACCCAGGGATTTGAGTTTTGTACTATTCTCACATCACGAAGTCTTCTTTCTGAGGGTGGCTCGGTGAGTTAAGCACTTGATGTCAGCTCAGGCCAGGACCTCATGGGCTGTGAATTTGAGCCCCACGTCCGACTCTGTTGGCAGTACGGAGCCTGCTTGGGATTCTCTCTCTCCCCTCTCTCTGCCCCTCTGCTGCTTGTGCTCTCTCTTTCTCTCTCTCTCAGATAAATAAATGAATTAAAAAAAAGTCTTTTCTTCCCCCCTCCCTCATCACTTAAAGACGTAAAAACCTTTTTCGTAGCTTGTGGGCCAGATTTGCCCACGCGTTGCCATTTGCTTGCTTGCTTTGCTCTTTGTCGTGGAGTAGCTTTGAACAAGGGGTTCTCCTGCTTCCTGTTCTGTTCTTTCTTTCTTCCTCTGGTTTACGCATTTCTGAGTTTCCATGGATCGTGTATTTGTCACTGAGCTAATGCGGACTTGAGGTCTTTCCTTAACAGATGGCGGGCTCCTCATTCCAGTCCTGATGCTTATTTTGGGTCCTGACAGACAGGAGGGGCCGGCTTTCCTCCTCAATCACCACGAAATCGGCAATCTGCTGTGTGTCTGTTTTCTCCCCGCTCACGGCGCTTACTTTGGTGGTTCCTTTTACATTGGCGGAAGGTCTGGAGCCATTATTATTCCCATCTTACAGATGGGGAAGTAGAGGCCCTGGAAGGGTTGTGATTTCCTTGAAGCTTTGTTTGTTGCTGGTGGTTCCAGGGCTAGCGCTGAACGCTCCTGTCTCCCAGTCCTGAGCTTGGTGCCTTGTCTCTGGGAAGCAGCCGGAGGCAGCGTGGCTCTGTCCTGAGATGCGGGGCTGGGCTTTGCCTAGAAGGGTGCCCCTCATTCCTTCCAGCTCAGCGGCGGTTCCCGTGAGAAGTCATATGTCACATGGTGCGTGGGACAGCCAACATTCCTCTCTTATTTGTTCCACAAATACGTACTGAGTTCCCGCTATGTGCCAGGCTCTCTTCTCGATGCGTGGGGTAAAGTAGTGAGCAAGACAGACAAGACCTGTGCCCTGGTGATGACTATGGAGTAGTAGGGAAGAAAGCCAGGAAAGCCAACGAAACACATTCAGGAATTGTGATTAGGTCCAGAGAGTAATGGGGAGACCCAAACATTTCTGTATTAGACCCTGTAGGTAGTTCTGTGAGCATCATTTGATTGAATCCTCACAGTTAGCCTATGAAAAGGGATGGCAGGGGCGCCTGGGGGGCTCAGTTAATTAAGCATCTGACTTTGGCTCAGGTCATGATCTCATGGTTTACGAGTGCAAGCCCCATGTCAGGCTCTGTGTTGACAGCTCAGAGCCTGGAGCCTGCTTTGGCGTCTGTGTCTCCCTCTCTCTCTCTCTGCCCCTTCCCCCTCTCAAAAATAAAAACATTATGGGGCGCCTGGGTGGCTTGGTTGAGTGGCCAACTTCGGCTCGGGTCATGATCTCACAGTCTGTGGGTTCGAGGCCCGCATTGGGCTCTGTGCTGACAGCTCAGAGCCTGGAGCCTGTTTCAGATTCTGTGTCTCCCCTTCTTTCTGCCCCTCCCCTGCTCACTCTCTGTCTCTCTCTCTCTCAAAATAAAATAAAGACATAAAACAATAAAAAAATAAAAACATTAGAAAAGATTTTATTTTTTTATTCTTATTTAAAAAATTTTTTTAATGTTTTTTATTTATGCTTAGAGAGAGAGAGTGCACGAGTGGGTGAGGGTCAGAGAGAGAGGGAGACACAGAATCCGAAGCCGGCTCCAGGATCTGAGCTGTCAGCACAGAGCCTGACGTGGGGCTTGAACCCACAAACCGTGAGATCATGACCTGAGCCGAAGTTGAATGCTTAACCAACTGAGCCACCCAGGTGCCCCTAAAAAAGATTTAAAAAAATGAAAGGAGAGGGCAGGATAAAGATACAGAGGTTCAGAGAAGTCAGGTAACTTTCCTGGCCTCACAGACCAGGGAGGGAGACAGCTAGTTTTCTGTAGACATAAGGACTATCCTAGTGCTGTGAGTAAACAGAAAGGCCTTGAATGCCATGCCAAGAGACTCTTTAGTAGGCAGTGTGGATCACTGAAGGTTTTGAGCAGAGACGAGTGTCCAGGGTTAGGTCTCTGTTTTAGAAAGCTCCCACTGTCAATACTGTGGAGAATGGACAGGAGGGGGTAGTCTGGAGACCGCTGAGGATGTTCTGGAAGGAGGGGGTAGTCTGGAGACCCTTACGATGTTGTGGACAGAGGAGGAAGTCTGGAGACCACTGAAGAGGTGGTCTCCGAGGGCAGTAAGGTTGGACTGGAGCAGCGTGGAGGCCGTGGGGGTGCAGGGACGAAGTGGGGAGAGATGCAGTGAGGAAAACCAAGCAGATGAGGTGATGGAGCAGACATGGCACAGAGGGGAGGCAGGGTTTGACTATGGGGACCCCAAGTTTGATCCGGGCCCCAAGCTGTCAGGAGCCGCCAGCACGTGGACTCTGCCCCTAGGCGGCCGTCGGCTGGTGGACGTGATGGACGTGAACACACAGAAGGGTGCGGAGATGAGCATGTCCCAGTTCGTGCGGTACTACGAGACGCCCGAGGCTCAGCGGGACAAGCTGTACAACGTCATCAGCCTTGAGTTCAGCCACACCAAGCTGGAGCACCTGGTCAAGCGGCCGACCGTGGTAGGCCCCCTGCCGCGGCCCCCCTCCCCAACGCCTCCCGCCTCCTCACCTCGCCCCACCTCACCTGCTGCCCAGACTCGAGGCCAGCCAGCGGCAGCCCCAGGGAGGGGCAGGAGGGGCGTGGGGAGCACGAGGAAGGGTGGAGGTGGTGAGGGAGCCGGGCCGAAGGGCACCCCAAGACAGGAAGTGCTGACAGCGGTCTGGCTTTCAGGTAGACCTGGTGGACTGGGTGGACAACATGTGGCCCCAGCATCTGAAGGAGAAGCAGACAGAAGCCACAAACGCCATTGCAGAGATGAAATACCCGAAAGTGAAGAAGTAAGACTGCCTGGCTAGTGGTGGGAGCTGGGCGTGGGGGGGGGGGGCGGGTCTTCTAGCCCAGCCGGTGCCGCTGGGATGTAAGGGATGGGGGTCCTTGGCATGAGCAGGTTGGCACCTTGCATTCCCCATCCAGATGGTCCTCCTTGGCCTCCTTGCCAGCTCTCCCTCGGGGCATGTGATCTGAGTGGGAAGGGGGAATAATGGGACCGTCTCTCTGTACATGTGTGTGCTTGCCGTTCCTTAGCCACTCCTGCCAAGGGACGGCCAGCCCTGGGAGTGGTCAGAGACCCGCTCGCCGTGGACACTATGCTTTTGCCACGGGCTGGGGAGGGATCTGGTGTTGTTTTGCCGTTTGCTGTTGAGACCCAGGGCCTTTGATCCAGAACCTTTCCCATCAGAACCCAAGGGCTACTTCCCAAACACTCCTTAGGTGGTGTCTTGAAGTGGCAGGTCGGCTCCGGGCCGGGACGGTGACCACATCTAATTGCAGGAACATCACTAGATATGGACCAGTAAGGCCTGAGACCAGCTGTTTAACATGGACAGAGGCACCAATGATCCCCTCCACATTCTAGAATTTCATTAATGGACCCTGGGGACCCTTGAGGCTGTCGGTGCTCCCGCCATCTCAGGCCGTCTGTGTTTCCGTCTCCGAATGGGAAGGAGACGCCGGCCGTCCTGGGCAGGACTGCTGCTCCGGGCTTCCTAGAAGAGTTGGCTCTGGCGGCTCCAAATCCATTAGCATCTCTCGGCTCAGCCCCGCTGCCAGCAGTGCCCCCAGGAGTGTGAAGGCTGTGAGCCTTTCATTCACTCCACCCTGAATGAAGGGGGGCGTGAGTGCAGACTGGGTGCCAGGCTTTGTAAGGGAGGCCAGCGCGCTGGCCCTGGCTTCGCAAGGCTTCGCTTTCTAGCTCTCTCTTTCTCTAATTATTTCTCGGGCATTTTTCCTCCCCTTGAAGTTGAAGCTCCTTACGCCCCTTAGATGCGGCTGCATCAAACCCAAAGAACGGCTCAAGGTGGGGAGGGAAAGAGGGTTTCAGTTCTGTTCCTTTGCCATTCGATCGCAGCAGAATTTCTGGAGCCCCTGGGATGGGGAAATAAGAAGAATGAGACTAAGAGCCCTTACCCTCTGGAGACTGTGTCGTATGGTGCACGGGGCAAAGTGCCATCTCATCCTAGGTAGAGTGAAAGTGGGTCTGGGACAGGAGAAGGGGGATCCTTTTTGGCTGGTGGCATTGGGAACACTGCGCCTGGGCTTTAAAGGACAGAGGGGATGGGAAGGACTCGGAGGGGAGGTGGTGGAGGCAGGAAAGTGTCAGGGGCCTTGATGGAATCATGAAGGTAGAGCCGGAGGAGAGAGTGTGGGACTCAGAGCTTAGTTAGGGGTGGATCACGGCTCTGATCAATTGATTGAGTGATTGATTGGTTGATTCAGTCAGCACATGTATTAAACATCTGATTGGTGCTGGGCACTGGGAATGCAGAGGGGAGAAAACCAGGTGAGCTCCTTGCTCTTACGGGGTTTATAGTCTATCTGGACACAGATGTTCATCCAACAATCAGAGAAACCAATGGAAATTTGCAGCTGTGTCGAGGCCACAAGGCAGAGATCCATGGTGCTCCAGGATTGTGTACCTGGGTACTCGTGGTCAGGGAGGGCGGGGCCATCATCCCCAGGGTGGGGCCTCAGGGGAGAGGAGTTACTTCGGTGAAGAGGTCTGGGAAGAGAGCCTAGTGGGATCGCTAGGAAGGGCAGGGAGACAGGGCCCGGTGGACCTGCGGAAGGGAGGTTAGTGAGGCTGGAGCAAAGTGAGGGGGTGGCGGGTGCAGGATGCTGGGTGGACAGGCTGCTCAGGGCCTGCTGCGCCAGACTGAAGGGTCAGTGTTTCTCCTAGGAGCCGTCAGAAACCTCTCTGAGATCTTAAGCAGAGAGGGATGTGTGCAGATACACATTCCGCAAGTTCTGCTGCTGCCATGTGGACTGAGGGAGGTGGGAGTGGAGTGAGAGGGGAGGCAGTGAGTCGCTTCCATGAGGGCAAATGATGGGGCAGGAGGGAGCAGGGGCCATATGGGACGTGTATCTGGGAAGGGAAAATAGTGCGGGGTGGGGGGCCGGGCGGGGACCTAGATTTCAATTCCTTGCCCCCTTTAGAGGTTTGGTGTATCTTCACCTTATTGAAAATTTCCTCTGAATAGTAAGTTCTATTAATATCTTGAAAATCCTATCAAATTACCAAAAAAACCCTCATGCACTATTTTCTAGAACTGTGTGTCTCGGACTCCTTGGGTGGACTGTGGGGCAAATACATTTACAAACCCCGTCAGTGGCCTTGGGAACTTGTTCCAGGATTTGAACCTTGTTAGGAAGGAAGTTGTCACCTTGGGAATCTTCTGTTGGTTTGGCTATAAAGAATGCTGATTTCAGTTAATCAGCAAGGTAAAAAATCCCACAATGATGGAGTCCCCTGGGACCACAGGTGGTTCTGTGGAATTTAATTAAAATGACATTGTTTCTAGAAGTCAGAGCTTCCATGCTGACGGGTCACCTGAAACGAGGTTTGTGGGAGGAAAGAGAGAAGTGTTATAGACTCATTGTTGCCTTCTCCCCGGCTCCAGGATTTGCCCAGTTGGATCATGGGGGGGGGGGTCGGAATTTTAATGGGTTCTGGTTGAGATACTTAAGGCTAGGGGTGCTGGCGGTTGTCACGGGGGTGGCTCTAACTTTGTGGGGACAAAAGATGTAAAGGATATGTTAGTGTATTGGTGATCTATCGCTGCGTTTCCTGAGTGCCCGTAAATTCAGACCCTAGTCTACAGTGAATAAAGCAAAGCCCCGTTAGTTTGAGCCCTGCATTAGGCGTAGAGATTACTTTAAAAAAATAAAGCAAGATGAAGGGAAAAAGGGACGGCAGGGCAGGCTGAAGGAACGCCAGCGGCCCTGTGCACTTCCGCCATTGCCTGCCCTCCAGCTCTACCCTGCGGGGATGTTGTGGCCATCCAGAATTGTGTCCTGGGAAATTCCTTATAATCGGATAAACAGTGAAACTACTTGGGAGTACCCTCTTGAATAAGTTGTTTATTGATGCATAATATTTCCCTAAAAGTTTATAGCTTAAAACAGCTTACAACAGCATGAGCGCACAGTTTCTGCGGGTCAGGAATCTCAAGGGCGGCTCAGCTGGCTCCTTCTGGCTCATACTCCCTCTTGAGCTTGTCTTGACTGGGGCTAGAGTGCCCGCTTCCAGGATGGCCCAGTTACATGGGTGTTGACAAGAGGCCTCAGTTCTGTACCACGTGGGCCTCTCCATAGGGCTGCTCTAGTGTCCGTGACTTGGCGGCTGGTACCCCCACCCACCCCAAATGGTGGAGGAAGAGAGAGCAAGGAAGAAACCACAGTGCCTATTATGACCCAATTTTGAAAAATCACATGCTGTTTCTTTCTACTGTATTCTATTAATTAAAAGTGAGCTACTACGTTTAGCTCACACTCCAAGGGGAGGGGAATTTGGCTCTATCTCTGAGAAGAGGAAGTCTCAAAGACTACGTGGGCATGTTTTAAAGCCTCCACAATCTCCTCTCTGGCATGGGCATACCTTTCTCATTTAGGACCACTGGGTATTATAATGCATTCTGGAGGGAAATTAGCAAATCTTTTCTCTCCTCACATGCTATTTGTAGAAATGAGGTTTGCAGCTTAATGGAAATGGGCTGTGAACTGACAAGCAGTGAAAGGAAGGGGGACCCCACATAGAGCATACAGTTGGCCCCCAAATAATTGGGAGTGAATTGTATTCCCCCTCCTGCACTTTCTGGGGGTGGCAGGAAGAACTGGGGAAAAAATTGGGTGTGAAGCTGAAACCCAGACAGGATGCAGCTGGGTGCTGGGATGAACAAGGTTCAAGGACTGCCCCTGGCAGTTTCTGGTGGCTTCGGGAAGTTTCTCAGCTCCTCTTAGGGACTCAGTTTCCCCTTCTACAAAGCGGGGGTCCTGTCATCCCTGCCCCACCTCCCAACCTGCTGTAGGGAAAATGGAGTCTACATTGGATGTGAGACGTGGGCAGGGCAAAGTGGCCTTGTGTAGACACGTCTCCGACTGCCATCAGAATCCTTGGCTTTTCGATTTATTCTCTCACATTTGCACTGGGCTTTTATCTCAACAGCGCTCATTTACTTTCAACTCTCCTCAACCATGGTTGCTGGTCTTAGCAATGGACATCCCTGTGTAATATATCACACAGGGAATCTGACCTAGAGAGGCTGCTGACGTCACACAGGCATAGAACTGTGTGGGCCACACACCCACACCCCAGGCTTCTGGATTTCTGGCTTTTCCTCTCTACATCCACACCTTTACAAGAGGAACAAAGAAAGCCTGTCTTTCAGTGCTGCCATGTGTAGCTGCAGACACCGTATTAGACACTTAGCATGTACATTTTTAAAAAAATATATTTTATTTATTTTTGAAAGACCTAGAGAAACGGTGCGAGCACTGGAGGGTGAGAGAGAGAGGGAGATACAGAATGTGAAGCAGGCTCCAGGCTCTGAGCTAGCTGTCAGCACACAACTCGACGCGGGGCTCGAACCCACGAACCGTGAGATCATGACCTGAGCCGAAGCCGGACGCTTAATCGACTGAGCCACCCAGGCGCCCCATGCACATCTTAACAGTACTGGAAGCAGGTGTTACTCTTCTCATTTTACAGACAAGGAAACTGCTGTTGGTAGTCCTCCCGTGCAGCTGTAGGGGCTGGTGTGGATAGGAATAGTTTCAAAAATTCTTTTTTTTTAAGTTATTTATTTATTTTGAGAGAGAGAACATGAGTAGGTGAGGGACAGAGAGAGAGAGAATCCCAAGCAGGCTCTGCGCTGTCGGCACACAGGCCAACATGGGGCTTGAACTCACGGACCGTGAGATTATGACCTGAGCTGAAATCAAGAGCTGGATGCTTAACCAACTCAGCCACTAGGCACCCTCCAAAATTCTTCTTAAAAAAACATAACAAAAGACATAAAACAATGCTGGCCAAACCAAGCACATCTAGGGTCTGAATGAGGACCACCAGTTAGAGGCCCCTGACTAGTTCCACAAATGGGAATGCGGAGTTCCAGGCGGGGGAAAGATTTAGTCCAATGTCACACAGTTGATTAGAATAATTACAGGGCTGTATTGCCGGGTGCTATACTTAACACAGACGAATCTGATGTGATTCCTGCTGGGGCTCGAGCTGAGGCATTTGTGACTAAAAAAGTAATAATTTTCCTGTGAGGACAGCCTGGTCCAGCTGTCAGGACCTTCTCGCAGCGTGTCAAAGCCCTTGCTCAAGAACACCTGCTCAGTGATTGGTGCTCAGATCCACGGTGAGAGAGAGGCGGAACATACATATGGTGAAAAAAATCACCCAGTTCCAAAAATGTTCACAGTTTAATTTCACAGCAGGCCGTTAGAGAGGTACTAATGGGTGGGCCATCCTGTAACACTGGGAGCAACACCCTGGCCCAGGGCATTGACCACCTTGAGATGGCTTCAGTGTTCACTTCCCAAAAATGGGGATTATAGGGTTGTCTTATTTATTTATTTATTTAGATTTTATTTATTATTTTTTGAAGATTTTATTTAAAAATTATTTATGTCTTTATTTTATTTTGAGAGAGAGACAGAGAGAGCGTGTGCGGGGGGGTGGGGGGCGGCAGAAAGGGAGACACAGAATCTGAAGCAGGCTCTAGGCTCTGAGCTAGCTGTCAGAACAGAGCCCGACGCGGGGCTCAAACCCACAAACAGTGAGATCATGACCTGAGCTAAAGTTGGACACTTAACCGACTGAGCCACCCAGGCACCCCATGAAGATTTTATTTTTTTAAGTAATCTCTATACCCAACATGGGGCTTGAATTTACACCCCTGAGGTCAAGTCACATGCTCCACTGACTGAGCCAGCCAGGGACCCTAGGGTTATTTTAAAGGTGAAATGATATCATGCATATAAGTAGCTATTATTATTAGCACTTGATAATTTAGAGCCTATTAATTAATATTGGTGGATAGCCCCAATAGATAGGATTTGGCCAAAGAATGAAGAAGCTTGATTTCTGCCCCTGCAGAGGCCTCCTGCCCCCTTGGGGTTTAGGGGAAGGGTGTGGGGACAGAATGCGAGGAGGGCTGTGGCCCTGGTGAGCATGCCCTGGAGGGTGGGACTTCTGATTTGAGCTGGACCATCTCCTGCAGCCGGAAGTCAGGGGCTGAGTTTGACTCTAACCTGCAGACGCTGCTTCTTTGAGAGTCGGGATTTGCCAGGTTAGACCTGGGAGAAGGGCTGAGAAACTCTGAGCCAGGCTGCTTGGGTAACATCATCACTGCCTGCGGTAGTGACCTGGGTGAGTCATGGCCTCCCCGCCTCTGTTTTCTTATCTGTAAAATGGGGACAATCCTGGGAATGACCTCAGAGGGTTGTGAAAATTGGATTTAATAATCGAAGAATCATAGTGCCAGGTACTGTGTTAACATATATGTATATATATATGTGTATATATATATATATCTCAGTGAATTCCCACAGTAATTCTGTGATGCATGGTTGCAGAGCTACTAAGGGGGTAGGTAAGGGACATCTTAGAAAGGAGAGTTGAACTTCAGGTCACCTCCCTGCCATTAGGATGAGAAAACCTGATCAGGGAGGGAAGGGAAGTTGCCCAGGGTCACAGAGATAATCTGTTTTAGGGCCAGAGCAGCATCCCTGGTCTCGGAGCTGCCAGACCTGGGATCTGACATTCCCTCCAACCCCGATGGGCAGACACATTTAAGGAAGGTGGCTTTGCTGGGTGGCCGCCTCCAGTAGCCGGACGGCGTCCACACTCCCCGAAAACGGGGGCGCGGGGGTTCCTGAGCGCCCGCCTGTAGAGCTGCCCTCGTGCTCCCACCCAGCCGGGGCGAGGGGGCGGCCGTGGGCGGCGGCGGCCTCCCCTGGCGCTGGCCGGCCAGCTTCCCTGTCGCCGCCGCGGCCTCCCTCCTCCTTCCTGGCGGCCGCTGCGCCGCGCGGGTGTTCAGTTTCAGCGCGGGGATGAGCGCAGGCTGCGCCCGGCTCCCCGAGGAAGGAAGGAAGAGAGAGAGGGCTGCACAGTCCTCGGCCGGGCCTTGGCAGCGCCGTGGAGGGGGCTCGGCTCCGGTCGCCGGGGCTGGGCGCGCGTCGATCCTGCGTTGCCGAAGGGGACGCCCGGGAGCCGCGCTGCCGCTGCCGCCGAGGGTAACCGCGGGCGCGCCGGGCGGGGCCGGGCGGGCGTCCCTGCGCTGCGTCCCGCGGGCCGGGGCTACCCGGGAGCAACCGCTCCTATGGGGCGCGCTGGGGCGGGGTGTGGGTCGCCTCCCGCCCGCGGGCTGCGCGACCAACGTCGCGGAGCAGCTCTTTGTGTCTCCCGGGGCTGCGTGTAAGTGTGTAGTGTGTGTGCGCGCGCGATCGGCGCCTCCAGCCCCGTTCCCCGGTGCCAGCTTTCCCCAGGTTCCCCCTGCCAGACCTTTGCCAGAAGGGATGCCTCCTGAGCTGCCGGGGGGAGTTTCGCTAAGTTGGAGGGAAAAGGGCGAGGTGGGGTCGCCTGGCTTCCCCAGATCCCAGGCAGTGCCCCAAAGTTGGTGCTGCAGGTGCAGCGCCCCCTCCTATCACGCTCCTCCCCAGCTAGCCCGGGCCTTAGGAGGCGGGAACCTTCCCCCCCAAAGGCTTAGCTCAGGGGCTTCTGATTCTCATCCCCCAACTTGGAGGGTGCTCTCCTGCACAGAAGTCACCGGGGCGGTGGGGGGGGGGGGGTTGTTGAGGGGCGCGGCTTTCCGGGCAAGGGGCAGCCTAGGCGGAAGCCAGGCTGGCTGGCCGGCGGGGAGAGCTTAGCGGCCGTGGCACAGAGCCGGGGTGCCCATGTGACTGCGGTGTGCTTTGGAAGAGGAAGCTGTAGAGGTCAGTGCAAAGGCGTCACGCCAGAGCGAGCGGGAGCAGGAGTGAGGGGGGAGACCCGGAATGAGCTTGGGGCAGGCGGGAGGGCGGGGGCGGCGGCTGCAGGGGCCCCGGACAAAGCCGCCCTGTCACAGCCACCCTGGCCGCTCCAATAGCATGCAATTGCCTGGCGGGAGGGGCGGCCTGGCCTAGCGGCCAGGAAATGAGGGCCACGGGAGGAGGGGCCTCCCTAGGAGAGGCGGGTCTGGAAGTGGCGCCCCCAAGCTCCGAAGGGCCCCAGAGGATGCTGAAGGGTGACCGAGAGGGCAAATCAGACACAAGCACAACTTGGAGAACTTTCCTTGCACAGAGCTGCTGCAACTCGTAGTGATTCCGTACACGCGTGCTGGGGAGGCTGGGGCGGGGGTGGGGGGTGGTTCGGAGGTGGTGACCTGTGTAGCCAGGCCAGCCTGGGGCCTGGTGCCCAAGAGCCACGCTCCTCTCCTCTCGCTTGCCGGCACCTGGGTCGCTCTCCAGATGCAGACTGAAGGAAGTACATCCCCTTGCTCCACACCACAAACACTTAAATTGTTTTCACGAGGCTGTTTTCTGCTGAGGCCCCGAGGGGGTGGAAACCAAGGTTAGATTAAAAAAAGAAAAGAAAAAAAGCCAGACGTAGAGGTGGTTTTAGGAAAATGAGGACTAATATTTTGAAGTGGTGCTTGGAGGGGAGGCTGGTGTGTCCCTGGGGGTGGGGTGGGTTAGGGCTTCACCCCCACTCCCCACCCCCATTTCCTTCGAGAGAAGAGGATCCCTGGGGTCTTCAGAGTCGAGACCAGCCGGCCTGTGCTGGGCGCGGAGGCGGGAGGGTGCAGAGCCCAGCCCTAGCTGGGACTTTAACAGCCCCAGCGCCAGCCCCGCAGCCCTCGACTGTCTTCGTGACAGGGCTGCGTCCTGTGCTGTCAACTACACCCCTCCGATGGGGTTGCTAGGCAGCGGGGCTCTGATGTGCGGGAAGGCCTTCTGATTTGTCAGCCTCCTGCAGACACATGGTTAAGGCTCCTTCCAGCCTATCCGGAGGAGGGACGCGGGGCACGCTGCCTGCATACTGCTGAGCCCCGGGTCCACCTGAATGTGAGGTGCAAAAGGCAGCTAGAGGGAGGGGGGCACCTGGAGCCCACCAGCCTCCTAACCCGCTCAGCCCCACGCCCCCCCATCCCCATTACCTCCACGGGGGCTTGCTGCTGGCTCCTCCCTGCCTGTCCCAGCCCCATTCCTCCCCTCTTCCCCAAACCATGGAAAAGCAAAGTGCAGCAGGGAAAAGAGGTCAGTGGGGTAAGCATGAGCGTGTGGGCCTCCGGAGAGGCCAACGTGCATGAGCACAAGCCATGGGGAGGCTGCCCCATCCGTGCGGCCGCTGGCTCTTGTGGGAAGGGATGGGAGGGAAAAAGGGGGCCCTGGCATCACTGGCTGCCAGGCCTGGACTTGGAAGCTGCTCTGCACTCCCCACCCCCAACTTAAGCTCTGCCCACCCCCAGGAGAGCAGCATGTCAAGGGAGGAGGGAGGAGGCTGGCGAGTTCCTGTAAGGAAGGGTGGGTTATCTGGCTGCTGCTAGGGCTGCCGGCGGGTTCCTCCTCCCGAATTCACCTCCTCCGCCCAAGCCTCTGAGGCCCAGGTTCTCCCCTCTGCCTGTCCGCCACCCACCCCCCAACATTTTCTATTCATCTCTTCCCTTTTTTCTTCCAGCAGCTCTGTGGAGATACAATTCATGTACCATTCATCCATTTAAAGTGTACAGTTCAGTGCTTCTGTATGTTTACAGAGTTGTGCATTCACAGTCCATTTCAGGACATTTCTGTCACCCCAAAATGAAACCCTGTACCCATTAGCAGTCCCTCTCCATCCCTGCCCGCCTCCCACCCTCACCCCCCAGGCCCTGGCTACCACTAATCTACTCTGTCTCTGTAGGTTTGCCTACTCTGGCCATACCATACATGTGGAATCACACACTGTGATCTTTTCGTGGCTGGTACCACGTACTCTGAGCTGCATTGCTCACTTCTCAGTCTACTGCAGTTTGTCTTGCCGTTTAACTTTTCCTGTGCAGTGTCCCGGCCTGAAGGGCAGCTGTCTTGGGCATTCGTATGCCTTTCTCTAAGCGTCATGCCTAGCTCTGGGCCGCACCGAGTGTTGGCTCTCAGTAAATGATTGCTGAATGAATGAGATGAATGGGGACTGTAACTGGCAAGCCCTGCAGGTGGTTTACAATGGAATTCCCGGGGGTCCAGTTGCTGCGAAGGGGCAGCCTGGGAGAAATGTAGGTACAGGAAGGAGCTGGGAAGGAGCAGAAAGGAAGCCTCTTACCAGAGTGGGGGTGGGGTGGGGGTGGGGCCAGAGTCAGAGTAGAAACTGTCGGGGAGGAAGGAACCAAGTGGCCTGTGGGTTGCCCCTCTCTCCTGGGAACCTGATAACAAAAATGCCTCCCCCAGCTTTGGGGGCAGGTGGCCAATGCTTGAGATTCATCCTCAGATCACAGGGGCTTCCCCCATGGGGAACTCTAGTTAGAACTGGGTTTAAAAAGAAGAGAAAAAAAAAATCCCCCGGTGTTAGCATTTGTGAAAGGCCAGAAGGTCAAGCATCTCTGAAGCTGTTCGCTCACCTGTGATTCAGGCACTGAATTGTTTTCTCTGCTCCCTTGCTTCTGCGTGGCAGGTACTGTCTCATGAGTGTCAAAGGTTGTTTCACTGACTTCCACATCGACTTTGGAGGCACTTCCGTTTGGTACCATGTTTTCCGGGGTGGGAAGGTGAGTTGGGCTTTGTTTCTTCAACCTCTGTACGTCCCCGAGTACGTTTTCTGGAGGAGCTCGCTCCCCTCACCCGTCCCCTGCCCTCGCCCCATGACCAGCCAGCCCTTGTTCTGTGACTACATTCAGGGCCACCTCCTCCCTCTCTGTCTTCTCCTGGAGAGAAGGATCAAGGCCAATTCTTCTGCATCACACCTGCCCACCCAGTCCAGTGTTCTAGGGATCTCAGGCCAGATTAGGACTCCAGCTTTGGTGCCCGAGAATTGCCAGCATTCCTTTGGTCCGTTGGAGTTTTCAGCTCCAGCACCAAGACCGTTTAACGTAAAAGTCTAGTTGCCAGTGCCACCTGCGTCCATGAGCATTTTACGTGACGGACAGGCGTCACCCAGAGAGAGGAGGCGGGGCGTGCGATTGGGACGCTCCCGCTGTGTTCGCTGCTATGTGCACCCTACACGGGTGTGAGTGCCCCTGGAGAGTCCGCGTGCCGCCCTGCTCGCCTGGGGCTGTGTGTGCGTTCGTTTTAACCAAACACGTTGGAAGAAATGCTGGGTAGGAAGTTGTCCTGCCCGGTTCCAGATGTTTCTCCTCCTTCTCCACAGTGAACACAAGCTGGGCTTATTTATTGGGCCATTTGATCAGACAACTTAGGGACTTCCCTTCCTCTCCTTCCCTTAACCTCCTCAACAAACCTGTGGCTTAGGAGAATGTTCCTCTCAGTCCAGGAAGTCTGCACACCTTGGTGTTTCACCGGGAATGGAGATTCCCTGAAGTCAGGCCAAGGGTGTCCCAGGACAGTGGTACGGCTCCCCTGCCGCCCCAGAGACCCTTAGGGCCAGGTCCTGGGGGTGTGCCCTGCGCCGGCGTCTCCCCCCGCTCCCAGGCAGGTGGGGCTGTCTCCTTGGGCCCAGCCTGGAAGAAATCCAGGACTTTGGCCCGGATCTTCAGCTGATTGCCTTCTTTTCCTCCCAAGATCTTTTGGCTGATTCCTCCAACCCTACACAATTTGGCACTGTACGAGGAGTGGGTGCTGTCGGGAAAACAGAGTGACATCTTCCTGGGAGACCGCGTGGAGCGATGCCAAAGAATTGAGCTGAAACAGGGCTACACGTTTTTCATCCCTTCCGGTAGGTTCCGGTCAAAGCTGGCGTTGGGCTTTCCTTGGGCGCCTGGCTCTCCCAGCACTAGGAGAAGGCTCCCACATCCCTCGGGCCTCAGCCAGGGTTTTGGGCCAAGGGACGGGGTTCTGTGGGCCTCATGGCATTGGCAGTCTCTGAGAGGAGCAGGCCTCGGCTCTAGGGAAAAGCAGCCCCCTTTCCCCTCACATTAACCTGGGTCTCCCCACCTGTGGGCTAGAATTCGCTCCTGGGAAAGAGCGTCGGGCTCTCCCTCAGGGGAAGTGTGAATGGCTTCCCCAGCACTTCCCGTGGAAATTCTGTGTGAGGGGATGACAGTGGTACTGTGCGGACGGGGTAGGTTCATCCCTCGAAGGAGGAATTGCGTGGTTTTCCCAAGGAAGCTAGGTGTGGAGGGTGCAGTCCGAGGCAGGTTCTGGGGGAGGGCAGGCCCCAGGGTCAGCAGTTTTACGGGGGTGCCTGAAAGCTTGGGAACGGGCAGAGGGCAGTGTGGCACTGGGGAAGGACCCAGTGTGGCAGCCTCCTTCCTGTAGACGCAGGTTAAATGTAGTTGCAGTCAATGCCGGCTCTTGCATCTTGCACTTGGATTCCTCTCCCCGCCCCCCACCTCCAAAAGAAAAATTAAGAAGAAAAAAGAAAAAGAAATTAACATCACAAGTAGTTAACACAGCAAGTAGAGGGCAGTAATGAAGAGTGCTAGCCCCAACGCCAGACTGCACGGCCTTAGTTTGAATTTCAGCCATACTGCTTTCACCTCTCTGTGCCTCTGTGTTCCTGTCTGTAAAATGGGAGTGAGGCTTCCCCAGGTGGTAGTGAGGACTGGAGTGAGCTAAGACCTGCATGCCCGCAGCTCTTTGGTGATGGACTGAGGGCTTTGGACAGTTACAGGCTGTGTCACCAGTGAGTATGACAGATGCCCTAGGGGTCAGGGAGTGCATTCTTTGGCTGTATTAATGGAAACATTTTTCCTAGGATGAGGGAGGTGACAGTCCCACTGTATAGAGTAAGGAAGTCAGGTCATATATACGAAGTTAGCCAACCTAGAGATAGGAGTCTGGATACTGTATCAGGTGAGATGAACTTGTCTTTTCTTTTTTTTTAAGTTTATTTATTTATTTTATGAGAGAGTGAGAATGGGAGTGAGAGAGAGTGAGAGTGAGCGAGCACGAGTGGGGGAAGGAGAGAGAGAGGGAGACACACATTCTGAAGTAGACTCTAGATTCCAAGCTGTCAGCACAGAGCCCTATGTGAGGCTTGAACTCCCAAACCGTGAGATCATGACCTGAGCCGAGATCAAGAGTTAGATGCTTAACTGAGCCACCCAGGCTCCCCCAGATGAGTAATTAGAAGGAGGAATTGGGTGGTTTTACCCAGGGGAGTAAAGGAGCATGGGAACATCTGTCAGCTAGTTGAAAAGATTGTCTCCTGGAAGAAGAGGTGTAGCCAAGTGGCGTTGGAATGACTAGCTTCGCTAGGTAGTGAGCTCCCTGTCACTGGATATATATAAGTAGAGGCTCTGTATGTGTCTGTGCCAAGGAGCCTGCAGGGACTTTGCCACTGAGTGGAGGCTTAAACCTTAGGAGTATCCTTTGAAGCAGCCAAGATCGATTGGAGGGAGAAGCTGGTCACACTTAGGTTTCTGAACGTTGGGTTGGAAGCTGTTCTTAGGTCTGGAAATCTAATGCTTGTGTCAAGTGAATAGGGGCCATTACGGTAACAGCTCCCACTGAGGGACAGGGCTTGCATACTTGGGCTCTTCTAGAAAGTTGGGCAGGAGGTAGAGATTTCACTATTAGGGAAATTGGGGATTTGGAAGTGGCAGGGTTTAGTGGGGGTGACTTTGTTACCATGGCCCCAGGTCCATCCCCAGACTTGGGGGGGCAGGGACCCCTGTTTGGGACAGGAATGGGTTGCAGTTGGTGGGCTGCATTTATGGTACATCCTTTGGCCGATGTGGCATGGAGAATCGGGAAGGAGGCGGCACCCTTCTGAGGTGTGCTCGGAGGAACTTTGGGCTGGTCTCTTCCCCTGTGTGGGCCTCAACTATCCAGTCTCTACAATGGGAGTGGGTGGGGCTAAACTGTGACACCCTCAAGTTCCCTCGTATGGCCCCCCTGAGTGCAGGCCTCCTAGTCTCCTGGGGAAGACTGGCCTTCCTTCCTTAGGGCCTTTGCCAGAGTTGGGAGGCAGCTCATTGTTTTCTCTCAGTCTGGGATGGGCAGGGTGTGCATTTTGGGGACTCAGCAAGTTGGAAAAGGTCTTGAAAAGTGGCATCTGAGCCCCAGCAGAGGTGTGAGTGTTTGTTGAAGGCAAGAGGAGGATTTGAAGTACAGCTAGCAGATGTTGACTTAGATCCCAGCAAAGACTCCTGGGCCCTGAGGGTTGTGAGTGAGACACCAGGATGTTTGGGAAAGAAAAAAGGGACAGTTAGAATTTGTCACCTTCTCAGAGTCTGGGAGTACATGTGGTTCCCAAGTATTGATTTCTGCAGGGACCTTTGGGGGAAAAAAGTTGGTAGCTTATAGTTACAAACTTGTAGTTCTGCTAAAGATGGGTGTTAATTAAACAAAAACAAAAACACCCAGAGGCATCAGGGTGGCTCAGTCAGTTAAGCATCTGACTCTCGGTTTCAGCTCAGGTCATGATCTCATGGTTTTGTGAGTTCAAGCCCTGCTTTGGGCTCTGAATTGACAGTGCGGAGCCTGTTTGGGATTCTCTCTCTCCCCTCTCTCTCTTCCCCTCCCCACTCACGCTCTGTCTTCTTCAAAAATAAATACATAAACTTAAAAAAATTAAAAACAAAACACCTGACACCTACAAATTGCTGATTTTCATGAATGGAAGATGATTCTGATGCTAAAAATGTCGGAAGTTTGTAATTTCAGAATAATGGACAGTATTTTGAGTTTGATAGTTTTGAGCTTATAAAAATGTATACCATTATCATTTTCTTCATTTTGTTACCAACCAGTGAAAACTGAAGGACCAGAGTTTTGCAGTCAGGGAGGGAGACGGGCACCTGGGATTTTTTCCAGCACCCACGCCCCCTTAGCTGTGGGCAGACACACATCTGAGAGTTGGGGTGTTTGGAGTGCGGCTTCGGGTGGAGAGTTGGAGAGACAGCTTTGGGGACACAGCCCCTGCGTGTGGGTCTTCTGTCCTGGGAACAGAGGATCTAATTCTACATTTCTCACCTCTGACGTGGGTTTTTGTCCCCACAGTGTGACCTTCGACATGTGACCTCTTACCTGATGCTGGTCTCACGTCTCCCCATGGGTCATTCAGCAAGTCTTGAACTCAACGCTAATGGGAGGTTCCTGGCGTGGGAGGGTTTAACTGTTACAGTCTTCCTGAGATGTGGTTTTTCCCTCTTTTCTTCTTGTGTTGGAGTGAGGAGGCGGGGTGCCCGCTGTGCTGCAGGGGTGGGTGGTTCTCAGGCCTCATCCCCGGCTGGTCTAGGAAAGCTGCCTGGAAGAAGAGGACCTGAAGGTGGCTGAGTGAGGTGATCTGGAGAAGGGGCCTAGGTTTGTCCTGTTGATGAGACAGAGACAGTGGGAATCCACTTGCCTCCCCAGGGCGCACGGTCGGGGTCAGGAGTGGCCGGTGACTTACCCAGATTCAGCCTGATCATTAGGTAGAAGGAAAGCTTGAGGTGGAAATCATCCCCAAGGAGTAGAAAGTCAGAGAGACCCAGTGACATCTTTTTCCTTCATGTGAGGGGACCTGTGGCCAATGCTCTGACCACATCGAAGGGCTCAGCCTCTTCCTCTGGCTGCACCAGCTTAATAAACTATAGTTTATGAATAATAACTCGTGTTAGGGGCACCTGGGTGGTTCAGTCGGTTAAGTGTCCAACTTCGGCTCAGGTCATGATCTCACAGCTTGTGAGTTCGAGCCCTGCATCGGGCTCTGTGCTGACAGCTCAGAGCCTGGAGCCTGCTTTGGATTTTGTGTCTCCCCCTTTCTCTGCCCGTCCCCTACTCATCCTCTGTCTCTCTCAGTCTCTCAAAAAAAATAACGTGTTATTGAGAAATAACATTTTACGTATATTACTTATGTTTTTTTGTAAACACGTAGGGAGCAGCTTATTTCCCCCCTGCCTTTTCTTTAAGTAAAGAAGGTTCCTGGGGTCCAGAGAGGTGAATAAACTAGTCCAAGGTCGCACAGTTAATAAGCAACAGAGCAGAGCAAGAACCCAAGTGTGTCTAGTTTCAGAGTTGACCTCGATCCCCCTTTAGCCTGGGAGTTACAGACTCAGCACCTGGTCTTCCTTCTCAGCCGTGTGACTTTGAGAAAATTGTTTGCTCATTTAACAAACTTTTTTAATGCTGATTTATTATTATTTTTTAATGTTTGTTTATTTTTGAGAGAGAGACACACTGAGTGTGAGCAGGGAAAGGTCAGAGAGAGAGGGAGACACAGAATCAGAAACAGGCTCCAGGCTCTGAGCTGTCAACACAGAGCCCGATGCGGGGCTCAAACCCACAAGCCGCAAGATCATGACCTGAGCCGAAGCCAGACGCTTAACCGACTGAGCCACACAGGCGCCCCAAGTTTTCCCGTTTCTGAAACACATGAGGGTCAGCCTAAACATGCCGCTGAATCTGCTGCAGCCTGTGACCTGGCCAGTTTAGATCCCTGGTACCAACTACGGGGTCCTGGAAAGGAAAGGCCATTCTTGCTTCACCCCAGCAGCTGCAGTGAGTGGGCAGCCTACGGCCTGGCCTAGCTCAGCCAAGGAAGCAGGTCATGGCCCTGTGTGAGGGGCCCCCCAAGTTCTGTGCTTTTCGGGTTTACTCCTAGAGCAGCCACGAAGATAGACAAGTGTGGATGCAGGTAGGGGGGGTTTGGTGTCTGAATCCTGAGTGTTTGGCTTGTAGGCAAGACTCCATGTGCCCTGCTGTCCCTCAGGTCCCACAGAACACCCATCAGTAGGTTTTGTGGGTTGCCTGCTTTCCTTCCACGATTGGTCTGCCCCTTGTCACTCAGCCTGAGTAGTCTCTGTTATTGCCTTCATGGTGTTGGTGATTCTGGCATGGAAGCAAGAGACAGATGTCAGCCTCCCCAGCCCAGTCTCCCTCTTGGGACACCTGCGCCCTCGTGCTTCCTGGGACGCAGCCAAGGAGGTGGCTGCGGGAGGGTGGGGATGGGCGGGGCCTGTGAAGACAGTTATTCGTCCCTGGTTCTTCCCGAGGGGAGTATGGAAGTCATGGAGTGGCGTTGAGCAAGGCTGGGGGAGGCAGTGACTAATCCATTTGAGGCTGCCTGACCCACCTGTGAGACCCTGGCTTGGAGACAAGATGAGGCGTGGGTAGGGCTTCTAGAACCCCTTGAAATGCCTGGGGGTATAGACTCCCTGCCGCTCCACTTGAAAAAGAACCTCTCTTTGCTTACATAGCAGGGTAACAGGTGTACATCAGGTGTGTCTGCATTTCCACCTGACAGGACAGAGGGGAGTGTCCAGGGCTGATAAATGCAGATTTACGTGGGCATCGCTGTTTGCAAAGCCCTCGAGATGGATGAGACTACCCTGAGTATCAGTGGCAGTTGCTTTCATGGACTGAGTTCCTACTCACCAGATTCCCTGCAAGGGAGGCAATGATCTCCCTCAGCTCATGCTGGCAGGTAGAGGCCAGGAGAGAGGGTGGTCAAGTGCCCCGCATTGCGGTGAGTTGGCCATGGGACAGTTTCCAGCCCAGGTCCTGGGACTTGGGCTTTCTTTAGGGTGCCTTGTGGGCATGTGAAGAGCGTAGGAACAAGACCCAGGAATCTTTGCCCCTGCTCAGGCTTTACCCCACCGTGTGCACCTACCTGGCCCCAGCAGTCCTAGGTCCCAGGCTTGGGAAGTGTTGCTTACATAACATTGATAGTGGAAACAGGAGCAATGAGAGACCGCGTAGTGCTGCTGGGCAAATGTATGGCTGAGAAAGTCAACTGGTACCCGCTGAGGTGGAGAGGCTGAAGCGGATGTGGAAACTGAGGCTTTAAAGGCGGCAGCTGACCTTGCCCTGTACGGAGGTGTGAAGGTGGTGGGGAAGGTGCCCAGGTAACTCCACAAGGGCGCACTTGTCCAGCAGAGCCAGAGATGTGGGAAGCTCACAGCAGAACCAGGTTCCAGAGAGCCTTCCTTCCCATGCTCTTGGCTGTCAGTTTTCCCTGTGCTCCCTGTGTTCCCCCGGGGACCGCCAGCTCTTCCCACCCTCAGCCCAGCAGGGGAGGACCAGCGCCCCAAGTGTCCTGCAGATGGCAGCAGTGGCCTCCTGGCTTTCTTCCCAGGTGGCACCTTTGCTCCTAGCAGCCATGGCCACCTGTGGCTGCTGTGACTCGGGGCTGGCGTGTTTTGGGTGCGTGGTAGGGGAGGGCTCTGTAATTTTCCTCCGAGCAAACAAATTATGCATACAGGTCGGAGAAGAGGGGTCAGAGAAGAGGAGATGTGGGCAGCTGGGTTTGGGAATCTCGGGGCTTGGGCTGCCCTTCCTGTCCTCTTTCCCCTCTGCCGATCCTATCTTCCACGGGGAATCTCTCTGCCTCTGTCTGTCCTTGTCTCACCTCTGTCTCTCTTGTTTCTCTCTACGTGTCTCTTTTTGCCTCTGTGGCCTGTTTGGACTCCCTGTCTCCTGGGGCCTGCAGGCCTGGTGCTAAGCCTGTGATGCAGCAATGGTGCAGCATGGCGGCTAAACACGGAAGCACTAGCTCTTGCCAGCTGTGACTTCATTCAGCTAGTGACTTACCATCTCAGCCTTGGTTTCAGCATCTGTAGGTGGGAGCGGATTATAATACTACCTGTCCCCTAGCCTCACGCCGTTCTGGCAGGCTGGACGTGCATGTGGGTCTGTTGAGCACTTGAAATGGTGTTAGTTACTTGGGGAGGGAATTGTGTGTGACTTGATTTGTCTGGCCTTCAAGGACCAAGTGAGGCTGACTCCCTGGATTCCAATTCTTATCGGTGAATTCACTTCTCTGTGCCTCAGGCTTCTCTTCTGTAAGTTGGGGATGACTATAGTATATATCTTTCAAGGATTTTGTGAGCATTAAGTGAGGTACGTTCTCTAAAGCCCTTAGACCAATGCACAGGGGCAGCCTTCAGTTTTATCCCCAGTATTATTAGGCCAGGCTTGCTCGGGAGCTCAGGGGGATGACAAAGCCGTGTTCCAGGCTGTTAAAGGGCTGCATTTGGCAGGAGTGAGGCTCGCCAGCAGCTGTAGGGCAGGGCAGAAGCAGAACTGATGTGGGGGTGCAGGTGTTGTGTGGCGAAGACAGGCACCTTGAAATGGGCCCGAGGGGATTTTAGTGGCAGGAGGTGGCCTCAGGCAGGAAATGGTCTGGGTTCTTCAATTCTTGCAAGGTGTCACTCCTGCGTTGTGGCCCCAAACAATCCTTTGTGAGTCCCTCCGGGGTGAGTGGTCGCTGGGATGCTGAGGAAGAGGCCCAGGGACCTATGAGCAGCCTTGAATGAGGGTGTCCAGCTCCCTGGGAGGGGCGCAGGGCCTGCCTCTGTTGGCTGCTCTGGCCGGGTCTGCAACAGCCCGGGGCAGCTTTGGCAAGGCCCTCAAGCTGCCAGCCACCCGTCTTGAGCCGACCAGGAGTCCCTGCCTGCAGAAGGCCATCGGGGCCGTGTGTGTGAGACCTCTCAGCCAGCCAGGAACCTTGTTTCTGCGTCAGCAGCCCGAGCATCCCCAATCCTGGCCCTGGGTGCTCCCCTGGGCCTCCAGTGACCTTCTGCATGCTTCCAGAGGGTGCCCCTCCCCAGCGGCCCAGGAGCCGTTGGCTGACCCTCTCTGTGCCCTCCCCACCCCAGGTTGGATCCACGCAGTCTACACCCCTGTAGACTCTCTGGTATTCGGCGGAAACATCCTGCACAGCTTTAACGTGCCCATGCAGCTGCGGATCTACGAGATCGAGGACAGGACACGGGTAAGGCGGCTTCCTCCTCTCCTCGTGGGATTGCCCGGCCCCTGAGCTCTGCCTGGCGCTCGGGGCGTGTGGGACGAGTCCTTCGGGGTCCCCCCTCCCTGCTTCTCCTTGCCTCAAGTGGGGGGCCTTGGTCCTTGCGCGAGGGGTGGGGGGCTGTCTGCAAGAGCCCCACCCAGGGCCTCTGGAGTTTCTGTTCATCTCCAGGCCGGTGGCAGCCAAAACCCCCTTGTCAAAGAGGAAGGATCTGTTGAGAAAGTACCTTGAGCTCTCAGGAACCCTGCCTCCTCTTCTCACGTGTAGAGAGGGATGCGAGAGCGCTGGGAGGGTTGTTCCTGCTGTGGCGTGGAGGGTGGCTCTTGGCCATGTGTCTCTTCTCCCCACGGATCCCAGGTGTGATGTAGCGCCCGAGGAAGCCAGTATCTGTGGGTCCCCCGGCATTGTCTCTGAGCTCTGCCTGTTTGCTTGCAGGGTCGGGGGAGAGGGGGAGTCCATTTTCCTCTTGACAGTAACCGTTTCTCAGACATAGGGAACCCCCCCATCCCCACCCGCCAGGGCCAGGGGCTTAGACACCTGATGTGTGCCCTGTGCCCCGTTCCATGAGTTTCTTCTGGAAAGCACTGGCTGTTTGCACGCACCCTCTTTCCCACGCGGAACTCGGCTGAGAGTCCCAAGGCATGTGAGACAGGTCTGAGGGTGGGAAACTGGGGCCACGAGGACCCATTCCTCCTCCTCCTTCTCTCTTACAGTTGTTCAAATATTCATTTCTTTTCTCCATTGCGATAAAATCCACACACCGTAACACTCACCAGTACAGGGCGCAGTTCACTGACATTTAGCGTGTTCCCAGTGTTGTGCAGCATCCCCTCTCGTTCAAGGACGTTTTCATCACCCCAAAAAGAACCCCCCTACTCATTAGCAGTCACCCTCCATTATCCTCGGCACCCCCTGCCCCCACCCCGGCCGGTGGCAGCCAACAGCGTGCTCTCTGTCTCTACAGATCTGCTGGTTTTGGACGTTTCATAGAAATGGAATCCTATATCATGTCCTTGTGTGATTTGCCTCCGTTCACTTTGCCTGATGTCTTAGGGTTCATCCACGTCGAAGCAGGTGTCAGTGGTTTGTTCTTTTTTACGGCTGAATCATATTCCACTGTATGGCTTGACCATACCACGTCTTCTTGGGCTTTGCCTCAGAGGTGACTTTTCTTCCCCAGAGAGGTATTGTCATGTCTGGACACTAAAGAAGCATCTCATTGAGACAGATGCCCTGAGCCCGGGTCCTTGCCTTTCTTGGTCTTGTTTTTAGGCCCTGGTCTGAATAGAGTCACACAAGTGAGCCAAAATCTTAGTTACTACGTGTGTATCTGACCTTTCTAACAGTCCCGACATCGAGGGACCTTGTCCAGGGCTTTCCTGGGAACCGCGCTGGGCTGTGCGCAGGGTCCAGGCAGGGGTGCTTGTCTTCAGATTGGCGGGTTGGCTGCTGGGATGCCCGGGTCTGCAGAGACCGGGTCTTGTTTTGTGGATGTTCGCGCCTCTCTTCTCTGTGATCCGCCCACCATCCCTTTCCTGGTCTGGTGGATGCTGCCCCGTGGCGTTCTGGAAAAAGGCACCATTTGGGTGTGAGTGGTGATCTCGTAGTCTGGGTCAAGTGCTGTCTGGGGCTTCGGCCAACTGTTCTTTGGCCAGCCCTGAAGAATGGGCCAGTTTGTGTGAGCCGACTAGGAGGCATGGGATAGAAAAGGAGAAATCTAGAAGAAGTGAGGCCCACGACTTTCCAGCCAATTCCTGAAAGCCAGAGTCAGGCTGGGATTTCTAAAGGCTTTGGCAACTTGCTTGGCAGCTGTCCCCTTCCCCAGGGAATCCGAATTACACATCTCGGTGGATTTGGGCCCCATCATCCTATTAGGAGCCCAGCGGAGGCTGGAGGAGGGGTGATAGTGTGGAGCCCCCGGCGTCGCGCCAAGTTCCTGCAGAATATCATGCCCACATTGAGATGAGTGTGGCGGGGTCCCCTCCCCCAAAGCCCACTGTCCCTGTCATCTGAGTGGGCACCCCATCTGGTCTCCCTGAAGCAGGTGGATGGGCGGGGAGGCTGGCGGGCAGGCTGGGCTGGGAGCAGCGGCAGGCTGTTTAATCTGCTTTGATTTCTGGTCTTTGGAGAGGGCTTGGCTACAAGGCCCAATTGTTTATGTGTTAGGAGCCAAGGCAGACAAAAGATGCTGGGGAGAGGGCACGGGAAGCCAGATAAAATGCCAGCGCTCCTTGTCCGCTCGCTACAGCTTAATTCTTTACATCCCTGCGAGCTTTCTTAAGAAGGTTATGGTCATTTAAGAATAGTTTTTCAAGAGTCCCTAAAACAGGGCTTTGCTTAGAAACCAAAGGCAGGGGGTGGAACAGGAAACGGTCAGTCCTTAAGCCCCACGGTGTGGATTCATTTCAGGAAAAGAATTTGCCTTTGTGGCCCAACGTGGGGGAACCCCCCTCCCATCCAGACCAGGGGAACCCCAAGATTCTCCTATGTTTAGAAAACCATGCCTCGCTCGCTAGGATTTTAATTTTGGGGCGTGGGGTTGGATGATAGGTGACTTGACCCTGCCCGTGCTGCCCGTGAGGTCCTACCCTGCAGGGGCCTGGGGGTTTGCATGTGTAGAAACCACACACGTACGTCCACCCGTGTGGATTAAATCCTCTTGTTCTAAAGATGCAGGGAGTCCAAGGGCGACATAGAATGGGTGTGTTGCATGTTCATTATTTGAAGATAACACCTCAACAACTATCACTACGTAGTAGTATTTTTAACTCCGGTTAGGTTCATAAGGGACAGGGATGGTTCAGTTGGTCATTCATTAAACTGCCGTCTCTCTTATGTTTATCTTTTTTTTTTTTCCCCTAATGGCTCTAGTGAAACGAGTTTTCTCAGGAAAGGTAACGCCGCACCCTCCAACCCCTCAGCCAGTGAATTTATTTGGAAATTGCAAATAATTTTCCCTTCCTCTCCTCTTTCCTCTACCATTGGATTTTTTTTTCCATTGATTTTTTTTTTCCAGGAGAAAAACAAATTTTAAGACACTTCCACCCACCCTCATATTTTAGTTTTTCGAGTCCCTTGAAACCCGGGAGTTCTAGATGCACCAAAACACCTTTGGTTCTGATCTCCCGAGGTCACTCAGCTCTAAGAGGAAGGGCCAAGGCCGAGTGCTACTCGCATGGGCCTTTGGGAACTCAACGCTGCCCCTTGAGATCCGCTGATAGATTGATTACCCCCAAGGCTAGGAGCGCTGCATGCTTTCTGGCTGCCTTGCCTTTCGGTGAACCACTCAGTTTGGTGAGGCTCGGAATCTGTCAACAAGTAATGTTGAGCAATCGTGTGTTTAATGTTCCCAGGCATGTGGCTGAAACCTTTTGAAGGCGAAGGGTGGAAGGCGACAACCCGTTTGTAAGTCAATTCTTTGCAAATTTTGTTTCCTGCGGTGCTCTCTTGGAAAAAAAAAATAAAAATAAAATGAAAAATTTTGAATTCCTTCATCAGCATTTGTTTTCACCCAGCCGGTTTCCCTTGGGTTCAGCAACAATGAGGGGAGACTTCTCTTCCTCTCCTGAAATACAGCCAAAACAGAGATTTTTTTCCCCCCTGAACTAGAAAGAGTCTCAGGCTCCACGGTGCCATTCAGTGCAGAGCGTCTCGGACGGGTTCCCAAAATTTGAAAGGTCAAATGCAACTTCAGAGTTTTACCGATCGAACCTGAAGTCGGCAGATGTGGGTGAGGGTCTGAGGAGAGGCGGCCTGCCTGTGCTCAGCCTGCTGCATAAGTGCTGTCCATTGGTTTCAAAGTCGCTTGGTCCTCGCTCTGGAACGGGTGGGGCTGAGGCTCCCGGACCCTTCTGTACAGGAGGAGGTCAGGGTCTGTCTTAGTCTGAAGTGCCCCTCTCCTGTTTAAACTCTGAAGGGCACTGATCCAGTGATCGTGGAAAAGGATTAATACTATCCCAGCATTAAAACCAGGGCTTCTCTGGAAAGTAGCTGGAGCCAAGGAAACCGCTAGATGATGTTCCCAACTCCATGCATCCCCGGAGGAGGTCAACAGCATGCGGCGGCCAGGATCTCATGCCAACATACCATCCACCAGAGATGGGGACATTAAATGGGCCCACTAAGCAGATGGGAGCAGTGAGGCCCCTGACACGGGAAAAGGGTCTCACGGTTGAACACTGAGTCAGCGGGGCCTGGGGTGGCTGGGGGACTGAGCTAGGACCCTCAGGGCAGAGCTGAGGCCTTTTCCAGGTGGGCACTGAGAGAGGCAGCAAAATGGTACTTTAGGGCAAACGGAAGAGCTGGGTCTGCTCGTCTTTGCCTTCATCTCACGTTGCCTGTAGACTACTGCTGAGAAAGGTGGGGGAGTGTTCTTGCTTAACATCCTGCTCCCGGGGTTTCTGGAAGATAGGAGAGGTGAAGAGGGGTCTGTGGCCCCTGCAGAGGTCCCTTGAAGCAGACACACCCTTGGCAAGAGGGCAAGAGACCAGGCTGGGAGTGAGCCTGGGCATACAGGATCTATGTATAGCCTTGGAAGAGAGGGCTCAGCCCCCGGGGGTGTGTGTGGGGGAGGAGACAGAGACCACCTCACCACCCTCATTCCTCACTAACCCACTCAGGATGACGTTTCCAGAAGGTTCATCTGTGCACGGCTATCAGTGGTATTGCTCCCTTCCCATCTTCCCCTGCCATTTCCTCCACATAGACCCATCAGAATCCTCCTGGAGCCCAGGTCTTTTCGTAATTCTGATGCACAAAGCTGTCTGCACCTACACTTCCTCCCCTGTAAGAAACGGCCAAAAGGGGATCTCGATCTGAACTCCTGCTCCAGACCCGGGCATGTGTCTCCTGACGTTTGAGTGGTCCCAGGTCACCCTGGGGACTTGTACCTGAGGGAGTCCTTTGGGAATACTGGCTGGGCAGTGCCGGGTGGTTGTCGGGAAGGAGCAGGAGGTGGGCCCCTCGGAGGCCCCGCCCCTGGAGCTAGGAGAGGCCACACCCCCTCCCCCTCATTGGTCCTACTGGCGTTGCCTCCCTCCTAGAGGGCAGGAGAAGCTTGATAGCCTGTCTGCAAATGGGTAAGGTTTGGGGGTCGATTTCTGTCTTTCAAGGGGGCAGGGAGGGACAGCAGAGTCTGTGCAAGAATTTTTTGAGAACAAGGAGTAGCCTGTGTCTGTTGTAGCTGGGATCAGGATCACCTCCGCAGGTGCCCGCACCCTCCGTCAGTAGGTCAGGGGACAACTCTTGTTTCTCTGCATCTCCCAGAAGCACAAAGCGGACCCCATCCGCCTTTCCCTGGCGGCATGCAGCTCAGGGAGCTTTGAAATGATGCCTCACATAGGCCTCTTTCTCCCCTCTTCCTCCTCATTTGTGCATGCTGCTGGTATCTTGCCCCTTCCAGCGTCTCTCTCCTGCCTTCCGGCCGCCTCCCCCATTTTCCCCTCACACCATTTGTGCTCTTGTTAAGATGGTGAAAATAACTCCCACCTGCAGAAACCCCCTCCCCCCGGTTTCCTCCCTTGCTTCTCCTTTGCCTTCCAGAAACTGACTTCTACCCCTGGGTCTTTGCTTCCAGGTGCAGCCCAAATTCCGTTACCCCTTCTACTATGAGATGTGCTGGTATGTCTTGGAGAGATACGTATACTGTGTGACCCAGCGGTCCTACCTCACTCAGGAATACCAGAGAGAATCCATGCTTATTGGTGAGTGAAATGTGGGCCCAGCTGCCCCCACTGCTCAGCTTGGCAGGAAGAATTTTTTCAGTGTGGCCCCTGAGAGTCCCTGGGAATTCTATTGAACCCAAGTGTCGGGCAGATTCCTAGAGACCACTTAGGAAGGGGAAGCCATCCTTGTCGACCTCCCGTTTGAAATACATGGTCCACGAAAATGAAATTGTAACCCTCCCCCTGCCCTCCAGCAGAGTCCCACTGGTGGCCTCCAGGTCTCACTGGTGACTGTTTAGGTGTGAGGAGGATCCAGTCCAGGCATGGTTGCCGAGACAGGACCCCCACGGAGCGAAGGATCCTGGTTGTTTTATTACTCCATGGCCACCAGCGGGTCCCTGTATCCTCACTCCTCCGCTGCACCGAGGGGTTGGGTTTGTCTGTATAGGAGCAGGCCTGTGAGGGGCAGCCGGTCCTCAAAACCTGAGGCCAGCTTCGAGCCAGCGGGAGGGGTGACCAGGGCTGGAGACATGAGCTTGCCAGAGCAGTGGGTGGTTCTGACAGAGGCTGGGAGGGAGCGTTTATAGCCACAGCTGCGGAGCCGTGCCTCACTTCCTTTATTTAAAGGGACATCACCCCCCAAATGGCTCAGTCCTTGAACCTTGACTCAGAGGCGCCCTCCTGAAGTTGCCTCTAGTCATGACAGTGAGCTCCCAGGAGCAATCTGGAGGAACACACATCTTCTCCCTGTCCCTGCCTCTGAGCTGTTACTGCTCTGGGGCTTCCTGGATGCAAAGTGGCTGAGCCTCAGTCACGGTTTCTGTCTCCTCGCAGGATAGAACAATATGATTGGTCTGTCTCCTTGAGGGTTTGCACGGTTTCTTTCTCTTGCAATCGCCAGGATTTTTAGACTCCCTATTATTTTTTTCTCACTGTAAAAGGCTTTTCTCCCTCCTTCCTTTGACTCTCATCCTTGGTGACCTTTAGGGGTTTCACGCTGGGCATGTGATGGGGAACAAATGTTTCCGCTGGGGTCTTTATAGGGAAGTGCTTCTTTCCCTCCTAGAGACTCAGGGTTGTCTGGGGAATCTGTCGTGAGTCTCACACATGTCAGATGATGCAACGTTCAGGTGTGGAAAAGCCCTGACACCCCACAGCCTGCTTTTTGGAAGCTCCCTGCTTGGGAGGAATTAGGAAGTGATTCTGCAATAATGAGGTGACCTCTGTGGCTGTAGTACTCCACGTTCCTGTGCGCAGCGGAGGCTCGATTCGGTGAGTCCTCCTGGCGGCAGATGGAGGGGCACATCTTTCATTTGTATATTTAGGGCCATTGGAGAACATCCCCGATTCCATCCGCAGGCATGAGAGGCCATCTTTTTTTTTTTTTTTTAATTTTTTTTTTAATGTTTTACTTATTTTTGATACAGAGAGAGACAGAGCATGAGAGGGGGAGGGGCAGAGAGAGAAGGAGACACAGAACCGGAAGCAGGCCCCAGGCTCTGAGCTAGCTGTCAGCACAGAGCTCGACACGGGGCTCGAACCCACGAATGTGAGATCTGACCTGAACCGAAGTTGGAGGCTTAACCAACTGAGCCACCCAGGCGCCCCTTGAGAGGCCATCTTGAGGCGGCTTTTGGGTCATCGGTGCCAGAGTTCTTCTTAAAGTTTCTTGTCTTTGTTTCCCATTGTCTCAGCACTCCTCCCGCCAAAGAAAAGGGGAGACACCAGGGAGATGCCTCATTTATCAAATGCTGGTTGTGCGCCAGGACCCATGCTCACTGATGCCTTACTGAATCCTCCCCACAAGTGTTCAGAGGAAGCATTCTGTGCCTTATATATATATATATATATATATATATTTTTTTTTTTTTTACGTTTATTTCTTTTGAGTGAGACAAAGCTTGAGTTGGGGAGGGGCGGGAGTGAGAGAGTGAGGGAGAGAGAGGATCCCAAGCGGGCTCTGCACTGACCATGCAGAGCCTGAGGCAGGGCTCGAACTCATGCACCGTGAGATCATGACCTGAGCTGAAGTCCGATGCTTTTTTGTTGTTGTTGTCGTTTTGTTTTTTTTTTTAGTCCAATGCTTATCCGACAGAGCCACCCAGGTGTCACCCATACCTTATATTTTTAAAAACATGTAGTTGACGTATCATACAAATTAATGTATATACCTCAGTGGTTTCTAGTATATTCCCAGAGCCTTGCAATCATCACCAGTCAATCTGAGGGTTTTCTTTACCCCAGAAAGAGACCTGTACCCTTGAGTTACCTCCTTATCTCCCCTGCCCCCAGCCTCAGCAACCACTAATCTAGTTTCTGTCTCCATAGATTTCCCCCTGTTGGGGACATTTCATATGAATCATTATATGCTTTTTTTTGGCCTTATTTTTATACATTGAAAAAAGAAACTGCCGGGTGTATTCAGAGAGGTGAAGTAATCTGTCTGGGAACACCCAGCTAGGATGAAACGGCTGGGATTCGAACCAGTGTCTGACTGATCCCACACTTTCTAGAGGCTGAGGGAGGCATAGACCATTAGAATTGTCCAAAGAAGTTTGATCTCCAGAGTAAAGGGGAGGCGCAGTGAGTGGAGGCTCCAAGGGCTTCTGGCAGGGAGTTCAGGCCATTCACCTCAGTCTTCTGGTGACCCTCCTGTTCCCTGTAGATGCCCCAAGAAAGCCCAGCATAGACGGCTTCTCATCCGATTCCTGGCTGGAGATGGAGGAGGAGTCCTGTGAGCAGCAGCCTCAGGAGGAGGAGAAGGAGGAGGAAGAGGAAGAGGAGGAGGAGGAGGAGGGTACAGATAAGGTGCCCAAGCCACCCGCCGATGGCCCTGCCTCACCCACCAGCACCCCGTCAGAGGACCAGGAGGCCCCCGGGAAGAAGCCCAAAGCGCCTGCCATGCGGTTCCTCCAAAGGACTTTGTCTAACGAGTCGGAGGACAGCATGAAGTCCACAACGGTGCCCACAGACTACCCCAAGACGCCCACTGGCTCCCCCGCCACAGGGGTCTCTGCCAAGTGGACCCACCTCACCGAGTTTGAGCTGAAAGGCCTGAAAGCACTGGTGGAGAAACTGGAATCTCTCCCAGAGAACAAGAAGTGTGTCCCCGAGGGCATCGAGGACCCCCAGGCACTCCTGGAGGGTGTGAAGGTGGGCAGGGGGTTACATCTGGACCTGGGAAGCTGAGAAGGGCCGGGCAGTTCCCAGGGGCAGCTCAGCACTGGGCGGTTTGGAGCAAACTGTCTGGGGTGTGTCTGTGCATGGAAAGACACTTCTGGTCCCAGCAGGCCCGAGTTGGGCCCCTGAGCCGACGCCACCGCTGAGAGCTAGAGGGGAAAGCTGCCTTGTGGTTGGCGAGGAATTCTCTCTCAGCACTTGTTGAAAATCTGGGAGGCTTTGCTGGCAGAAGAGACATGGGTGTGTCCACGGTGGTGGTGTTAGGTTTGGGGACAGACCCCTTCATCCTGGTCAGGGACACCTGCTGCTCTGGGCTGGCTTCCCCTGGAGCATGCATCTGTTTCATATGACCAGGGTGGATGTCCTCTAGGCGGCCTGCTGAGGTAGCCACCTGGGGTTCAGGGGTCTTTAAGCAGAGCCTAATTATTGAGCAAATGTTCGTTAAGCACCATCTGGGCTGACCACTCCGGGAGCAGAAAGCAGGCAGGCATTGGTAGCTCACCCAGTAGCAAGGAAGCAGGGAGGAGAAAACGTCAGGAGACAGGGAATTAAGTGGGCTTGTAGCCTGCTCTGTGTACCCAGGGTGTGGAAGTGGGGTGACGGACACTCACCAGCCACAGCAGGTGCCAGGACTCGGAGACCGTTGTGCAGAGGGCATTTGCCTTGGGCCCTAGAGGCTGCATAGGAGTTCTGTGGAAGGGGCAGGCTGTTACAGGCACAGTGCAGACATGCGGTGTGTGTGTTTCCCAGGAAGTACCCTCAAGGCCTTGCCCTGTAGCATTCGTCATCATACTATTTGTTGAAACCTCGATACCTGTCAGGTACCAGCGCTAAGCAAGCTACCTCAACTACCTGTACTTACCAGATACGGAAGTAGGTTCAGAGAGGGTGAAGGACGTGCCTGCGGTGACAGAGCAGGTGAATGTGGGGCTCTGGGACGAGGACCCGGAGTGGCTCCGGAGCTCCCGTGTGTAGACCACTGCGCAGAGCCAGCTCTGTTTTCAGCATCGGTCAGGCTTTTTGCTGTGATGCCTCAGAGCATCGGTGTCCGATTCCCAGTGAGTCTAGCTGCCTGCGGGGGTTGGAAACGAAGTCTCCTTTTTGATGGCCGATAGCACTGCCCAGGTCTTGTAAACTAGTCCATGTGTTCACTTACTCATTTAGAAAACATGCGTCAGGCCCTTCGATATAGAAATGTTAAGAAGGTCCTGTCCTCAAGGTGCTCAGTGATCTAGGGCCGAATTCTTGTTGGAGTGAGACGCCAGGGGCCCCCGTCAGGCAGTCTGAAGGGTGCCGCCAACAGAGGGAAGAGAGGGTGACAGAACCATTAATCCAGATATATGTCACTGTGCCGTGAAATGAAAATTTTATAAACTGAGGGAAATTGCCTGGTAAAAGAATTCTGTGGTGACCGTCCCTGTAAAGCAAATCTTTATTTGCTTTGGGTCTTTCTCATTGACTCGACTTTTTTGCAGGCTGCTGACCTCACCTGAGAGATTTTGTAAATTTGTGTGTACACACAGAAGTTTGCATGCTGGGTCCGGGTGGGGTCTTGGACTCCTGAGTCTGTTCCTGGACCCAGACCAGCTTAAGAATCTTTAATCTCTTGGCATAGAGTTTTGTATATTGGGTTTCCCAAAGGAAATCTTAGCATTCTGTCATGAGGTTCCTTTTTTTCTTCTTCTGAGGTCCTTTAAAGTAAATTTTTACTTTAAAGTAAAAATAAGGAATTTTTAGCAGTCATAAAACCATTAATAGTGTTGGGGCCCCTTAATATTATGAGTTAAAAACACATTTCATCTTATAAGGAAATGTTTTCTGTGCTTGTAGAAAGCTCTTTTTTTACTTAAAAAAAACCTTTTTTTAAAAATTTTTGAGAGAGAGAAACAGAGCATGAGCAGAGCAGGGCAGAGAGAGAGAGGGAGACACAGATCCGGAGCAGGCTTCAGGCTCTGAGCTGTCAGCACAGAGTCCCACACGGGACTTGAACTCACAAACTGGGAGATCATGACTGAGCTGAAGTCAGATGCTTAGCCGACTGAGCCACCGAGGCGCCCCTCTTTTTTGACTTTAAACGCATCTTTGTGTCTCTGATCTGTTTGTGTAGTATTCCTGGCTCCTCAGTTGGTCAGATTTCTTTCTAGGGAGGAACTCGGCCCCTCCTGACTCCCAACTGTACCCACCTGCTGGGCACCTGAGATGGATTCAGCCTAGGCCGGTCGATGGTGTGGAGGAGGCCTGGGCGAGGGGGTTGGGTAAATTTCAAGGAGCCCAGCCTCCTCCCTCCTGTCCCCATCATGGGGTTCCGTGGCAGGTCATGATAATGTGTGATAATGCATCTCAGTTGCTATGTGCTTTTATAGGTATTTCCCATGTATGAACTCATTTAAACCTCCCAACAACCCTCAGTAGTATTTTTACTAGCCTCATTTTGCAGATGAGAAAATTGAGGTACAGATAGGTTAAATGATTTGCTTAAGGCCACACAGGCTGCTCAATGGGGGAGTCTTTGTGTTTACCCCTTATACTGTACTGCTTTGTACAGAAAGTTTCTCCCCTCTCGGAGGCCATTTACATTTAAGGAGAAGGTAGTAAGGGGATTGCTTGGGCTTTCTTTAAAATTTTTTTTCTTCTTTTTTGAGAGAGAGACAGAGTGTGAGCAGGGGGAGGGTCAGAAAGAGAGGGAGACACAGAATCTGAAGCAGGCTTTGGGCTCTGAGCGTTCAGCACAGAGCCCGATGTGGGGCTTGAACTCCTGGAATGTGAGATCATGACCTGATCTGAGCTGAAGTCAGACACTTAACCGACTGCCCCACCCAGGCCCCCCTGCTTGGGCTCTCTTTACAGAACAAGCAACAGGTCAGCCCTGGGACAGAAGTTGGAAATCAGTAGTTCCTGGCCATATCCAGCCTCTAGGCATTAAGTTTGGCCTGCACAGTATGAAACATATCTTTGTAATTAATTGTCAACATTAAAATATCAGGAGTCATAAAAACATGTCCTAGCTCTCCTGGCCCGTGTTCCGGGCTGGCTGCAAGCGGTAGGACCTCATACACCCCAGTCCTCACCACGCCCTCCTGCCTCCCTGAGTGTCTATTTATTATTAGGCTCTCACCTTTCTTTTCCATATAATCTAGTCACTTAGTTCACTTACTGAACTGCTTGCCTATCTCTCTCTTTTTTTTTTACTAAGACAGCAGAAGAGATGATTGACCGTATGCGCGTTCCAAATGATAAGAGAATTGGCCCCGAAAGTCACAGGTCCAGGGGAACGGACCGAAAGGGGCTGTATTTTTTTGGTCTGAGCAAGGTGTGCCTCTCAAAGGTGGTCATTGCGATCACTTGGCGCTGGGTGTTGTCGATCCATCACATCAAGTTCTAGAAAGTAGGAGTGCAGTCCAGGCACTTGGACCCGCCTTCCTGGCCCCTGGCTTTCCTTATTTGTGCTCCCGTGGCTTCCGTGGGCGCACAAGCTCGCGGTTCCCTCGGACCTGTGCTCCATCTTCTTTTTCTCTTCAGCCTTCGCTTTTGCTTTTTTCTCCACTTGGCTTTCATGGCGAGGAGGTTTCCGGGAAGATGGCAGCGGAGGCCGCGGGGCCTTGAATTGCCTGTTGCTGGAGGTGTTTGTGTTCTTGAGCCTCGTCCGGGGAGGCCTTTTGCAGCTTAAAGAGCTCGTAAATTGGGTAGACAGGTCTCCTTAGAGCCTCAGGAAAACTGGGGCATCTGCCGGTGTCTCTACTAAATGCTGTGTGGCCAGGAGTCTGTACAGGGGAAGTGGGCCAAACATCTCTTCCAGAACAGGGGGCTCTTGGCTGTGAGCCCCTCACAGTCCCTGGAGACCCAGAAAAGGTGCTGAATCCAAGACTGACCTTCGGAGCGAGAGTGTCGTCACGGACACTGGCTGCACACATTTCGGTGCCTTTGTTCTCTGTCCTCAGATCCCGAGCTTTCATTCGCACCGGCTGAGAAATAAAACACAGCTCAGGAACATGGGTCCCGTGCCCACGGGTGTCCCTACCACTGAGTGATTCGTGTTTCTGGCCAGTGGTGGTTCTCCCTGGGTGACTGACCCATTATGATCTTTGGCTTATGTTGCAAAAAGACAGTATCTTTCCTTCTGTCCTTTTCTCCGGCACCTCAGAGGCTGCAGCTGATGGTGGCTCATGGTAACCGGAGCCCTTGGGACTGGAGACAGTCCCAAAACAACCCCGTCTCCAGATGGCTGGGTTTTGGCTTTTATTGTCAAAAACCCATTTTTTTCTTATTAAAATTTTTTTTAATTTAAAAAATTTTAATTAAAAAAAATTTTACTGTTTATTTATTTATTTACTTAAATGTTTGTTTATTTTTGAGAGAGAGAGGGACAGAGTGTGAGCAGGGCAGGGGCAGAGAGAGAGGAAGACACAAAATCAGAAACAGACTCCAGGCTCTGAGCTGTCAGCACAGAGCCTTAACACGGAGCTCGAACTCACAAACTGCAAGATGATGACCGGAGCCGAAGTTGGATCTTAACTGACTGAGCCAGTGAGGTGCCCCCCCCATTTTTTATTTAAATTCTAAGTAGCTAACACACAGTGCAATATTTGAAAAACTCATTTTCTTCTTTCATTTGTAATGTATTTTTTAAAATTGTGGTAAAATACATACGACACTATTTTGGTTTAAAAGTTTTTATTTTTTGGGGTGCCTTGGTGGCTCAGTCGGTTGAGCATCTGACTTTGGCTCAGGTCGTGATCTCGCAGATCATGAGTTTGAGCCCCGCGTCGGGCTCTGTGCTGACAGCTCAGAGCCTGGAGCTGCTTAGGATTCTGTGGCTCCTCTCTCTCCCTGCCCCTCCCCCACTAGCACTGTCTCTGTCTCTGTCTCTGTCTCTGTCTCTCAAAAATAAATACACATTAGAAAATTTGTTTTTCTTTTTTACTTACTAGATCATCACTTTAGAATCTTCAAAAATCTTCAAGAATTGGGTTACCTGTGTGGCTCAGTTGAGCATCCCACTCTTGATTTCAGCTAAGGTCGTTGATTGCAGGGTTGTGGTATTAGCCCCATGTTGGGCTTCGTGCTGGGTGTGGAGCCTGCCTGAGATTCTCTCTCTCTTTCCCTCTCTCTCTCCCTCTCTCTCTCTCTCTCTCTCTCTCTTTCTCTCTCTCTCCCCCCCTGCTCTGCCCCTTTCTTCTGCTCCCTCAGTCTCTCCTCTCCAAAAAAAAAAAAAGGAATAACGGAACATTAAAAAATATCTTCAAGAACCTACCGTCTTAACCATTTTATTTTATTAAAAAATTTTAAATATTTATTTATTTTAATTTTTGAATTTATTTTATTTTGAGGGAAAGACAGAGCATAAGCTGGGGAGGAGCAGGAGAGAAGGAGACACAGAATCTGAAGTAGGCCAGGCTCTGAGCTGTCAGCACAGAGCCCAACTCAGGGCTCAAACTCATGAATTGTGAGATTAATGACCTGAGCTGAAGTTAGATGCTTAACTGATCGAACCACCCAGGCACTCCAATATTTTTTTATTAAAAAAATTTTTTAATATATATTTTTTATGCTTTATTTATTTTTGAGAGAGGGAGAGAGATACATACAACATGAGCAGGGGAGGGTCAGAGAGGGAGACACAGAATCCGAAGACAGTCGTCTCCAGGCTCTGAGCTAACTGTCTGTCAGCACAGAGCCTGATACGGGGCTTGAACCCACAAACCACGAGATCATGACCTGAGCCTGAGTCGGACATTTAACCAACTGAGCCACCCAGGCGCCCCTGTTTTAAAGTAATCCGTGCACCCAATGTGGGACTCAAACTCGGAGCCCCAAGATCAGGAGTCATATGCTCCACTGACTGAGCGAGCCAGGTGCACAATCTTAACCGTTTTAAAGTGTATAGTTTAGTGACTTTAAGGACATTCACAGTATTGTGCAGCCACTACCTGTGTGTAGTTCAGAACATTTTCAACATTCCAGACAGAACCCTGTCCCCACCAGCTGTCACTCCCCACTTTCCCCCTCCCCTCATCTGCTTCTCGTCTTTATGGATTTACCTAGTCTGGATATTTCGTTTCAGTAAAAGTTTCAAGTGTCCCATGATAAATGTAAGAAAAATTAAACATGATAGGCTCGAGGCTAGAAAAAATGTGCCCCTCCTCAGTTCTCCCACTTGGAGGTAACCCCCCTGTTACTCATCTGCTAAATATATTTCTGGAGTTTAGCCCTCCCCCCATGTATACATAATTTTAAAAAAATTAGATGGCAAATTGCAAAAGCAACTTGCTTTTGTCCCTTAAGTAAGCTTTCTTTTTTGTGTCTTCCTGTAAGCCTAGCTTGCTTTTTTTGTGGGCGGAACTTTTGAAAGTTGAGTTTGCCCTTGGGTGACCCTGTGGTTTCAGCAGGTCCGAGTGAGCTCAGTTGTACCTTGAAAACTTGCCTTGAGGGGGTCTGGATTTAGATTCAAACCAAAATGACCACCCTACCTTCACTTAAGTTATGAAAAGAAAGGAGATTCCAGCGTCTTGTAAAATCGAACTGAGAAAGCCATTTCCTTTCCCCGTGTTTGTGAAATCCTTGGGATTTGGCACTGAGATACCTTTAGTGACTTCCTTCTTCAAGATGCTTTGCCGGAGGAGTTAGGCTCTTGGCCTGTACGTAATGGGGAGAGTGAGAAATCAGGACACGAGACCCTTGAGTTCTGCTTCCGTTCCTATTCTTTGCCGCTTGCTGTGTGGTCAAGTCACTCCACCCTTCCGTTCACCTGCGTATAAAACAAGGGTGTTGGACTGCTGGGCTTTGTCTTGGGGGGACTGGATTCTTTAGGTCCTTGGCCGTTTTGAAGGCCTACACCAGTTGAAACGTGAGCATCTTCACTGTAAAATGTGGATAACAACACGGACCTGCGTCACTGAGTTATTTTGAGTGACAGTGAGGTAACGAACGCCTAGCGCTCCCTCCTAGTAAACCCGTGGAGAAAAATTACATCTTCTTAGGTCAGAGTCCAAGGAGAGCCAGGCGGGCTTGGGCCAGCTCCCACCCTTCCCCAGCTCCCCCTCCTCTCAGCTCGCCCCACTCCCATCTTCCAGGTTAACATCTATCTGTGTGCGTTTCCTAGGACCTGCCGTAACAAAGAACCACAGGCTGGCTTAAGACAGCAGAAACTCACTCTCTCACGGTTCTGGAGGCCGGAAGTCAGAAATCAAGGCCATGCTTTTCCCCTGAAGACTCTAGGGGAGGGAGAGTCCTTCCTCCTCTTTTCCAGCTTCTTGTGGCTGCCGCCGGTCTTCGGCACTGCGTGGCTTGTCGCTAGATCACCTCAATCCCTGCCTCCATTCTTCGCATGGTTGTTTGTCTTCTCTGTATGTCTTCTCTTCTAAGGACAACAGTCATTGGATTAGGTCCCACTGTCACCCACTGCCATCTCATCTTAACATGATTACATCTGCAAAGACCCCATTTCCCAATAAAGTCACGTTCTGAGGCTTTGTACCTGCATTTTGAGCGGCACGCTCTCCAAACCACTGTGGCATCTTTTTCTCTTCATCTTGGGTTGCCCGCAGTAAGACAGGAGTTGCCCTGGATGATGTTCCTTCTGGAAGAATCTGCACTTTCAACTAGAACTCAGGGAGAGAGAGCCGTGGTTCCTGGTGGGAGGGAAGGAAGGCGTGGTGCTCTTGGCGGGCAGGTCTGCTTCTCAGGTTGACTGTCAGTGACTCACATTACCGGTGCATTGCAGGGCTGTGAAGGGTTCGGGTCTAAGTGGGTGGTAACCAGTGAGGTGGGAGGTGGGAGGATCTTGGTCCCTTACCCCATTGCGAGGTTATTCTGCAGCTGTTATTGTTAATTAAAATAATGCCAGCCCCCCCCGCCCCCCCAGCTGCCAGACTGTCAACTTGGATGACAAAGGCCATCTCTCTATAGTTTAAAAACTTTTTTTTAAATTTTTTTTATTTTTGAGAGACAGAGATAGCATGAGCAGGGGAGGGTCAGAGAGAGAGGGAGACACAGAATCTGAAACAGGCTTCAGGCTCTGAGCTGTCAGCACAGAGCCCGACGCAGGGCTTGAACCCACGAACCGTGAGATCATGACCTGAGCTGAAGCTGGACACTCAACCGACTGAGCCCCCCAGGCACCCCCCCACCTTTCTTATTACATGGAATTGTGGGGCTGCATGGAATTAAGGGGCTGAAAGAGCCAGAGAGGGGCCATTGTTTTTAGGTGTTAAATATATATATATATATTAAATATATATATTTTTAATTTTTTTACATTTATTTATTATTGAGAGACAGAGCATGAACGGAGGAGGGGCAGAGAGAGAGGAGACACAGAATACAAAGACAGGCTTCAGGCTCTGAGCTACCTGTCAGCACAGAGACCCATGTGGGGCTTGAACTCACGAACTGCGAGATCATGACCTGAGCCGAAGTCAGTCGCTCAACCAACTGAGCTACCCAGGCGCCCCTAAATATATATATTTTTGACATAAAAGAAAGAAAGCAATTCTATTGTTCTTTCATCGAAACCCTCATAGGAAAGAAAGTAATTGTAAATTAAGAGTACAGTATTTAAACGGGTATTACCTTTTAAGACCAAAGTTTCTGGGGTCAGGCTGAATCCCATGTGCCATCCATGAACCAGCGGAATGCTCTTGGGGAATGTGATAAAACGAGGAGAGTAAGAATACAAGCCTTGAGCCTCCTCAAATTCAGCGAGGCAACACACATAAGCCTTAGATAGTATGGAGCCTTTAAGTGCTCAGTAACCTGGGGCTGATTTATTATCAGTACTATTGTTATTATAATGACTGTTATTATTCCAGACACCGCGGAATGAAAACACAGGCCCATTTAGTGTGAGTTTCTGAAACCCATGACCATGGAACTTTCTCACTCGGGGTCATCCGTCTTCCCCCGATGTTTAAGCCCTTCCCCCCTCCTTGGTGTTTTGCAGACTAGTAAGGTGTAGAGCCCAGACCTCTGGTGCTCTCGGCCTTTTAATTTATAACCACCCCACCCCCACGCGTGCTTCAAAAGAGCCAGAAAGCAGGAAGCCAGTGAGCGGTCTGCAGCCTGGCTTCCTCCCGCCCCAGCACGGCCCGGAGCACAGAGAAGGAACCGCAGAGTCAGACTGAGCGAGGCCGCGGGGCTGGCCTCCAGGAGCTGCTCAGGCTCTCCTGTTGGGGGCTGGACGGACTACTGAGCCGTGTGCTGTGTGTTTTTGTTGGGCAGGGAGGGGATAGAGGTCGTACAAAGGTGAACGAGACGGGCCTCTCACCTAACCATCTCCCAGTGTGATGACAAACCACTACCCCGAGTTCTCTGCCAGCACCACCTCAGGGGGACAGAGATCTGAGTTCCAGACACCTGGGCAAACCCTAGACCTGAAAAATGGGTAGGTTGATCCATGTCAGTTGGGGCTTTTTTTGGCCTAAAGTTAACTTGTGGGCACCTGAATCCCATTATTATCCCTCCTAATGAGGCAGCCCAGTCAGCTTTGGACTGCACTTCCAGCTAAATACGCTTTTACATTTCTCTGTGCTTAGACCTTGTGAAGTGGTGGAATTCTGCAGACAGAGGACAGGGACAATGTATTCCAGCAGGAAATGGGACATGAGCCAAAAGAGGTCGGGCAAAAGTTGTTGAGCGTTTACCGAGTACCCGGTACCTTCCATGCATTGTGATCCTCGCCACAGCCTGGCAAGGTGGGGACTGGATGGATCCCCATTTCTTAGATGGAGAAACTGAGACTCAGAGAGGTGTGGTTACCTGCCCAAACCATGCAGCTAAGAGGCTTCTAGCCACAGCGTGCTATGGCAGGTGTGGTGTGCTGGTTGGCTGTTGCAGCCATAACATTAATTACAAACTTGGTAGCTTAAAAAGTGTAGGTATGTATGTTTGTTTGTTTTCTTATTTATTTATTTAAAGTTTTCATGTCTTTATTTTATTTTGAGAGAGACAGAGAGTCAGCAGGGGTGAGGCAGAGAGAAAGGGAGACACAGAATTAGAAGGAGGCTCCAGGCTCTGAGCTGTGAGTACAGAGCCCAACGCGGGGCTCGAACCCACGGACTCTTAGATCATGACTTGAGCCAAAGTCGGACGCTTAACTGACTGAGCCACCCAGGTGCCCCTATTTATTGATTTTTGAGAGAGCATGAGCAGGGGAGGGGCAGAGAGAGGAAGACACAGAATCCCAAGCAGGCTCTGCACTGTCAGCACAGAGCTCAGTGCGGGTGGGGCTTGAACTCACAAACTGTGAGGTCATGACCTGAGCCAAAATCTAGAGTCGGACGCCTAACCGACTCAGCCACCCAGGAGCCCCCAAACTTGGTGGCTTAGAACAAGAAAAATTTCTTCTCTCCCAGTCTGGTTCACCCCCCGGGAAGGCTCCAGCGGGGGGATTCTTCCTTACTCTTCCAGCTTCTAGTTGTTCCTGATGTTTTTTGGCTTGTCTTTGCCTCTGTCTTCCCACAGCCTTTTTCCTTGTGTCTCTGTTCACATCCCCCTCTTCTTTCTCTTATGAAGACACCAGTCATAGGATTGAGGGCACATCCCAAATCCAAGATTATTTCATCTGGATAGCCTTAAACAGTTACATGTGCAAAGACCCTTTTTCCAAGTCCGGTCACGGTCACAGGTACTAGGGATGAGGATCTGAACATACCCATCTGGGAGATATGGTCCAACCCAGTACAGATGGGTTTTTACAGGTGGGCACATGATAGTCGGGCCGGGGCAGAGGCAGGGATCTTGGGAGGCTCAAGGTGCACTGAAGCCCGGTTCCCGTGGCAAGTGGAGGACCCTTTAGTCCGCTAGGTTCCCCAGAGCAGCACTGGACCTGCTCCAGGCCTTGTTACCCCCCTTTTACCCCGTGATTCTTTCCCAATGCCCGCCTCTGCTTTATTATCATTAATTATGGTTAACACCCCACCCTAGGGAACAGTGGGGACTGACTCCATTGTTAACCAATTAAACTTGCTGAGAGAGTTGGAGTAACCGGGAACAGAGGCCCCGCACATCCGATATCTGTGGTCATCTTGTTAGGTCAAAAGCAGGGTAGTTTCCAAGAGAAAGGACCTCTGGTGTCCTCAATCTTTCTGTCCCTGTCTCTGTCTCTCTTTTCTTCAAATTTTTAAATTTGAATTTAAATTTAAATTTAAATTTTGAGAGTCAGAGAGAGACAGAGTGTGAGTGGGGGAGGGGGAGAGAGGGAGGGAGACACAGAATCCAAAGCAGGCTCCAGGTTCTGAGCTGTCAGCATAGAGCCCAACACAGGGCTCAAACTCACAAACCATGAGACCATGAAGTTGGAACTCACAAACCATGAGCTAAAGTTGGATGCCTAGCTGACTGAGCCACCCAGGCGTGCCAGTTTTTCTCATATTTATTTCTTTGTGTATTTATTGTACGCACAGACACCCAAGTGGAGGAGAGAGGGAAAGGGAATCCCTAGCAGGCTCCATGCTTAGCACAGAGCCTGACGCCGGGCTCAATCCCACAACCCTGGGATTATGACTTGAGCCAAAATCAAGAGTGGGATGCTCAATTTACTAACCCACCCAGGCGCCCCTCTCCTCTACAATCTCTAGGCTTTCCTGTTTGGAAGGTTTATAGTGTGTAACCCAAAGGGCCCTGGGCTGGTATTACGTAGTCTCTGCTTCCTAGAGCCCCAAGGAGTATAAATGCTGGCCGAGCCCAGGGAAGCCAGTGACAGGAGTTTCTTCTGCACAATTTATTTCTCAGAGAGGGAATCTCCAATTAGAACAATCTCCTTTTTCAATAGCCTGTCCCATGCTAATGAAAATACTTCTCTGAGGACAGAACCCCGAGCGCCCCCTGGTGGCTCCTGAGGGCCATGGAGGGGAACTGCTTCCTGCAGTGAGAGGGGCGTGAGCCGCCTGCTCAAGGGTACTTGGGGAGGTCTCTATTAATTTTTAATTATTATTTATTGTTGCTCATGTATTTTTAGTTATTAATAATACTTACACCTCCAGTCATAGCTTTTTATAACCAGACATTCCTCTAAAGAGGCCTCACTTTCCTTGTGAGTGATCTATCCCAGTTTGATATTGAAATGACAGTTCAGAAAGAAACTCCGAGGAAACCAAGGCGAATGGACATTGTTTTCAGTCTTACTCAGAGTAGCATTTGTATATTGGTGGCCCTTGGCCCAAACTGGCCCACAGATCCTGTTTGGCTCACAGTTGTTTTTTTATTTTTGTTTTTCTCTTATTTTTAAAATTTTTAGTCAGTTGCCAGCCTTTAAGTGATTTCAGATCAAACTCTGAATCTTTGGTTTCTTCTGAAAACAATCAGAGATCTGGTGGGGCTTTCACGTCCGCAAGAGGTGGAGTAGAGTTGGAACTGAGTAGCATCTGCCCTCTTGAAGCTGGGCCCGTGGCCTCCAGTTCGGGTAGACCACAGCACTGTCTAGTGTTCTCTTTTGTTGACATCTTGCATTTTATCTGCTTGGTTCCTGGAAGCATTTGAATTTGTTACCCCAGCCTGGGGTTTGCGATTGGGGCAAAGGGGCAAGAAGTACTGTGGAAGTAATGAGCCCCGCACTGCAACATACATATATCTGTGTTTTGCCTAAACACAGAGCATCTTCCTAGACAATCTTTTTTTTTTTTAATATCTATTCATTTATGAGAGACAGAGTGTAAGCAGGATAGGGACAGAGAGAGAGGAAGACACAGAGTCTGAAGCAGGCTCCAGGCTCTGAGCTGTCAGCATAGAGCCCAATGCGGGGCTCGAACTCACAAGCTGTGAGATCATGACCTGAACTGAAGTTGGACGCTTAACCGACTCAGCCACCCAGCTCCCCTTGGGGGTAGGGAAATATTATTTAAAAAAACCCACAGAACCCTGATGTGTTGTGGAGGAGGGTGTGACATTCATAGGGTTATTATTATTATTTTTAAGTTTATTTCTTTATTTTGAGGGAGAGAGCATGCATGTGCACAGGAGGTGCAGAGGGAGAGGGAGAGATTCCCAAGCCGGCCCCGTGCTGTCAGCGCAGAGTCAGAGGCTCAACTGACTCGGCCACCCGGGTGCCCCTCAGAGGATTATTAAGAACCATGAAATGTCAGTGAAATTTTGATTGTCTAGGAAGATTGTCTAGGAAGATGAAATTTTGTGCTTGTTTGGGCCCACAATGGGCATCTGTGTCTCTTCTGTGATTGGGGCCAAGTTCGCAAAATGCTTTGTAGAGGAGTTATTGACTGAATTAGTTCTTGATCTTAACTTGCAAAGAATAGGCAAGAATGACTCACTTCTGTATTTGTTAATCAAATGGTGACTATGAGCCCAGATTGTCACCTAGGTGTTGCATTTTTCATGAATGAGATATAGGTCAGCTCTAGAGATTGCTGGAATGGGTTTCTCAGTGTTTATCACCGCTATTACTACCTGGGCTTGTAGTTAGTTAGATGGGCCTGGTCAGTGTCAGATTCTACTACCTCCCAACTGTGTGACCTTGGGCAAGTCATTTGGCCTCTCTGAACTTCAGTTTCTGCTTTTGTGAAATGGGGAGGATCAGCCCCATCCCACAGAGAAGATTAGTCTGGAGCAAACACTCAACAAATGCTCCTAAGAATGGTAGCAAAATCGCATCTAGCTTAATGGCATAAAACCAAGGTTAGATGTCCCTGTTCTGAGCTGTGGCTTCCTCAAGGTCACATACTCTGATGTTGTAGAACTTGAACCCTGATCTTCTGATCAGTGTTGTTGTAGGCATAATAGTAACGGCTTAACTAGCAAGACATTATGTGTACTTTCTAGAACCTCTGAATCTATTCCTCAGGGAGGGACTGCTATGCCCTATTCTCTCCTCTTTTTTTAAAAAACCTGTGGGGTGCCTGGGTGGCTCAGTCAGCTAAGCGCCTGACTCTGCTCAGGTCATGATCTCATGCTTTGTGGGTTCAAGCCCCACACTGAACAGCATAAAGCCTGCTCTGGCTCCTCTGTCCCCTGCTCTTTTTCTCTCTCTTAAAAATAAACATTTAGAAAAAAATAATTTAAAAATAAATAAATAATTTTGATAGGGGCATCTGGTTGGCTCAGTCAGAAGAGTAGGCAACTCTTAATCTTGGGGTTATGGGTTCGAGCCCCATGTTGGGTGTAGAGATTACTTAAATAAAATAAGACACTGTGAGAAATTAAAAGTTGTGGTAAATTATACATAACATAAAACTTACCATTTTAATCATTTTCAAAGTGTCAAATTCAGTGGCATGAAGTACATGGACACTGCTGTGGAGACATCAAGACGGCATTAAAGGACTCCCTGCTTCTCCCTCAGCCCCTGCCAACCGCCACTCCATTTTGTGCTTGTATGAACTTGACTCCTTTAGGCACTGCATGGAAGGGGAATTACGCACTGTTTGGCTTTTTGCGTCTGGCTTATTTCACTCAGCAGAGGGGCCTCCCAGTCCATCCATATTGTGGCAGGTGTCACAACTACCGTTTTCCAGGCTGAATAATATTCCATGGTGTGGACAGACCACATACTATTTATTCATCCATCCCTTGAAGGACACTTGGGTTGTTTCCAAGTGTCCTTTGGCTGTTGTGAGCAATGCTGCTAGGAACGTGGCTGCCCGTATTTTTTTTTTTAAGGCACATTTTTTTTTAATGCTTTTTATTTATTTTTGAGAGACAGAGAGAGACAGTGCGAGCAGGGGAGGGTCAGAGAGAGAGGGAGATAAAGAATCTGAAGCAGGCTCCAGGCTCTGAGCTGTCGGCACAGAGTCTGACTCGGGGCTCGAACCCACGAACCGTGAGATCTGACCTGAGCCGAAGCCAGACGCTTAACCGACTGAGCCACCCAGGCGCCCCTGCCCGTTTTTTTAAGGATAGGTTGAGTAATACCGTGGTCAGAGCGCAGGCTGTAGAGTGGAGGGGTCTCCCTCTTAGTGGCCGAGTGGTCTCGGACAGTTCCTTCACCCACTAAGGCCTGGGGTTCGCATCGGGAAATGATGGCGGTCCACCGCACAGTGTGGTCAAGAGGCGAGTCAGTGGATGTGGGAGGTTTGTGACTGCCCAACACAGCAAACACGCCGTATATCCTGTGCTCCCACATCCAGTCAGCAAAGTGTGTGGTGCCTGCCTCCCGATGTTTCCATCTCACCCCTCCCCGAGCCAGCCCCACCTACCCCGAGCAGTGGACCACGGCAGAGAAGGGGCAGTGGCAGTGACCCACTAGAATGCAGGGTCTGTGGTCCATTTAATTAAAAACCAAAACTGATCGAAAATTGGGTTCTTTTTATCATCATTGGGAACTGGCAGTTCTTAACCTCAGTGATGAAATGCTCCTCCCCCCAGGCACGAATCGTTCCCACTGTCCCCAACTTTCCATAGCCTTTCATGCCACTTGTGAAGTTTGCATGTGCGTTGAATAATGGTTGTATTCTTGACTCCCTTCTGTTGTGTTTCTCTTTTATTTTTTTTAATGTTTATTTTTGAAGGAGAGAGACAGAGCACCAGTGGGGAGGGGCAGAGAAAGAGGGAAAACAAAATCTGAAGCAGGCTCCAGGCTCTGAGCTGTCAACACAGAGCCTGATGCGGGGCTCGAACCCACCAACTGAGAGATCATGACCTGAGCCAAAGTCGGATGCTTAACCGACTGAGTCACCCAGGCTCCCTGTATTCCTTCCTCCCTCCCTCCCTCCCTCCCTCCCTCCCTCCCTCCCTTCCTTCCTTTCCTTCCTTCCCTTCCTTCCCTTTCTTTTTCTTTGATTTTATTTTTAAGTAATCTCTACACCCAGCATGGGGCTTGAACTTACAGCCCTGATATCAAGAGTTGCACGCTCTGCTGGCAGCCAGCCTCGTGCTCTTATTGTATTTCTTTTTAAATACTCTGCATACATGTTGGAAAGCTTGGCAGCCTAATTATTCTGTTTTCCTTTATGGTAGCTATTACTACTGTCTGATTGGCGTTTTAAATGTTTTTATTTATTTTTGATACAGAGAGAGACAGAGCATGAGAGGGGGAGGGGCAGAGAGAGAAGGAGACACAGAACCAGAAGCAGGCTCCAGGCTCTGAGCTGTCAACACGGAGCCTGATGCGGGGCTCAAACCCACGAATGTGAGATCTGACCTGAGCTGAAGTTGGAGGCTTAACCAACTGAGCCACCCAGGCGCCCCTGATTGGCATTTTAAAGATTGCTTTTTATGATAGGACTTTATGTTTCAGAATGGTGTCAGATTGACAGAAAAACTCAGCAGATAGTATAGAGAGTTTCCATTTACTAGCCACCCCCTCCAGTTTCCTCTGTTATTAACATGGTAGGTCTGCGGAGTATATTGGTTACAATTAAAACCAATATTGGTACATTATTACTAACTAAAGTCTATAGTTTATTCACATTTCCTCAATTTTTACCAAATGTCCTTTATCTGTTTCAGGATCCCACTGAGGATACCTCTGTGTATGTAATTGTCATGTCTCAGGTTCCTCTCCACTGTGATGGTTTCTCAGATTTTTCTGTTGACCTTGACAGATATGAGGAGTACTGGTCAGGGATTTTGTAGAAAGTCCCTCTGTGGGGATTTTTAGCTTTATTTATTTTTTAAGTTATTTACTGGAGGGTTACTATGAGTCATTGTGTAAGGTTAGGGATATAGCAGTGAAACAAGACATTTATAAACAGCATTTATAGGGGTGCCTGCGTGGCTCAGTTGGTTAAGTGTCGACTTAGGCTTGAGTAATGATCTCACAGTTCTTGAGTTCGAGTCCTGCATCAAGCTCTGTGCTGATGCCTCAGAGCCTGGAGCCTGCTCCGGATTCTGTGTCTCCCCCTCTCTCTGCCCCTCCCCAGCTCACACTCTCTCTCTCTCTCTCTCTCTCAAAAAACAAATAAACGTTAAGAAAATGTAAAAACCCAGCATTTCTAAATCAGTGACATTGATGCCGGGCTTGGAGAAGGCTCTAGGGGCTGAGAATTGAACGTAGGTAGCCCTGAGTCTGATCCTTGATCACTGTCCTGTTTGCCACCTCCCATGGGCAGAGGAGGTGGATTTGAAGTATCAGGCACAGGTGAATTTGGGGTAAAATTAGACGCATTTTGAAAAATCTTGCAACCAGGTGGATTTGGGATATTAGGTACATTTTGAAAAATCTGGCAACCAAAGGATCTCAAGGAAAACTAAGACAGTAGATGGAATAAATTAGCAGTGAGTTCGATTCATTTTTGGTGGGTAGATGGGGATAGTGAGTTAAAATAGTCTTTCCCTACATTTTTCTTTTGAGCTCTTCTGTTCTTCCTGTTAAGTTCTCCTGTGCAACTTTCTCTGCTTTTCAATGTCCCTGCAGGAATGCTTTTGTACAATCCAAAAATTAATGGTCAAGGTCAGAAGAGGCCAGTGACAGATCTGTGTCTCTCCCTAAAGGCTTTTTCATGGTGTGTTTCGGATGCAACCAAAAAACCCATGTGTGGAGTGGTTGTGAGGCGGGAAGTCTGGAGCCAGAAAATGAGGTTCAGGGGTTCTGCCCTCCTGCTCCGGGTTAGCCTCCAAGGCCTTTGGATCTTTCTGAGCCTTGATTGCCACGCCTATGAGATAGGGATAATTCCATGGAGTAGCCTCTTACACCTGGATGAGGTTCTAAAATCAGTCACCACATACAGCTGAAATCTGGTGGAGTCAGAATGACCTTTGAAAAGCCTTCAGTCCCCCTACAAAGATGGGAACACAGAGCACCTCGTGGGAGACCCTTGCCCAGCCCGGTGTATGTCTGTCACAGCCCCCTTTTCTGCTGGCATTTGTGGCCATGTGACTCCATCCTTGGTCAAACCAGATTAAGTATCTGCCTGTGTTCACGTAAGGCCGTGTTGTGACAAACAGTGATGTGCCTTCACACACCGGGGTTAGAACACGCCTGACTGGCTGCTGGCTGATGGAAGAAAAGAGGGCTCACGGGGGTCAAGGCCTCTTGGCCAGTGTTGGTTTTTTTTTCTCCGCATGCATAGTTGAGTTTTTGTACAGGAGAGTATCTTAGGGCCCTGCCCAGCCCACTCCCAAGGTACTTGGTAAGGACTGAATGAGGTTGTGTGTGAGTGTCCCTGATGCTGTGGACAAACGTGTGGTGTTATAGATGTGATCAGCGAGTGACACGCTCATGGAAGTCATAGGGAGGTGAGCGATTTGCTTATCGAACATTTTTTTGGAAAGGGGGATGCGGCGTGTCTTGTGGCCTCTCAGGGACCCTGGTGGCAGGGTTTCTACTGAGTGCGTGGGTGGTGGGTGACTCTGCAGAGGCCTATCCGTCTTCTGCTGGGTTAGGTCCGGTCTCAGCCCCCTTCCGAGACCTTCCCTCTCCTCCGGCTAATATGGCTCCTTTGTTTGGCCACAGAATGTCCTGAAGGAGCATGCAGAGGATGACCCCAGTCTGGCCATCACTGGGGTCCCTGTAGTCACTTGGCCAAAGAAGACTCCAAAGGTAAGACGCAGATTGCCCGCAGCTGGGGGCCATTTCCACTGCCTTTCACATCTCCTGTAAGATGAATGTGGGCAGCTTTTCAGGGGGGACTCCTGGCAGACGTCACCCTAGTTAAGATGAATGTTTTTGGTGTTTTGTCTATCGCAAGTTTTTGTTTTTTGAAAGGGATCATTTTCCCTAGCTATGGGACCTGCAGGCAGTGCCCCCTGGTGGCCACTCAGAAAACCCTTGTTGTGCCCAAGTTTTTAAAATTACCCCAAATCACCCCAAAACAAACACCAGAGACTGCTAGGGAGACCGAGTCACGCCTGCAAAAGCAAGGGGCCTTTATTACAAGCTTAAGCTCGGGCTCACAGTCTCCAGCCTACCCGCTGGCCACGTGGAGAGAGCCCCAAACAAAGGCAGGGCAGGGCCTTTTATACCTTTGGGAGGGGGAGTTACAGGAAATACAGTGATCCAATCCCTACCCCCCCCCCAATACTGGCAGTTGTGGGAGCCAGTCACACCATCCGGAGCACTGACCAATCAGAGTGGGCCCAGGACGCCCCACGTGCGGGACTAGGCCCGCCTCTAGAAAGGTCAAAGGTATCGGCCGGCCTCCCCCGATTGGGTGTCCAGGAGCTGTCCCTCCTTAATGCGCGCCCTTTCAGGAGAAGCCGGCGCCTTCCCCTAAGGGGAAGGCTGGATCGGACCTGTGGCTGGCGGGAGAACGCCCCCCCCCCCCACGCCCGCCCGGTGCGTTTCCGCCGCGGAGGTGC